>JAADXI010000131.1:0-39932 GCA_023337615.1 Pythium brachiatum | reverse complement strand
CATGGTAGGAGCGAAGTGAATTCAGAAATGAGGATCATTGACACCAGCGCCACTGGTGGATGATGCCTCTGGTAGATGATGTCTGGAAGGGTAGAGCCTACCTGCAACATCATAACGTTAGGCGTCGGAACACACTCTCCGCCGCACAGAGTCGGGAAACGAACGAGGTGCCTTGGGAATTCTTGCGACCGAGTCACATGCGACTGAGCCTCTGTCGTATGTGCGATGCTGCAAAGCTAATTATGGGCGTGTACGATGATCTCTTGGATCCTGCGTGGGTGGTTACATGCGATGATACCGAGTGTCCAACGCAGTATCGCGATGGATCCGCATTTAGTGGCGGAGTCTCTGTGGCGGTTGCGTGCGAATATTCTAGGTTCTTTGGGATGCTGCTGTGGATGTTGGGACGTTCCTTCGGAATAAAAAGAAATGCGATCTTGAACCCATTTCAGATCTCAAAACTGACCAGCAAAAAACTCAGATCCGTTCCAAAGTCAGATCAGATCGGTATCTGACCCATGTAATAGGTAACCGCGAGATGCGGAGAGTCTTTCAACTGCTCTTGCGAGCGGAAATCTCGCTGCCATCAAGTTCCTGGTCACGTCGTTCGTCGCTCGCAACAAGAGTGGAATCGACTCAGCAGAACTCCACTTGGGCAATGATTCGCACACCAAGCAGATCGTTGAAAATTACCAGACCCTGGTCATCAAGGCTCTCAACTTTCTATCGGATCTGAATCCCGAGGCATACGCGCCACACCAGAAGTCAGAGTTCTTCCAGAAGCTCAAGCACGCGTTCGGATCTACGGGATTGTGTCTGAGTGGTGGTGGCTCGATCGCCATGTACCACATGGGTGTGGTGCGAGCTTTGATCGAGGCCAACCTGATGCCCAACGTGATCTCAGGGACGTCTGGTGGCGCAATCGTCGCAGGTTTGATCGCCACCCGAACCAACCAAGAGCTACTGGACGACGTCTTTGTCAACGATATCGCTGTTCGCTACATCCCGCAAGGAATCCGATGGTTCCCACCCATCTTGCAGCAACTTCGAAGTCTTTTCACCACCGGCTCCCTTGTGAGCTGCTCCGACTTCGAACGCACCACGCAACATTATTGCGGCGAGCCATTCCACGCCTCCGACAAGACCATGCACTACACTTTCCAAGACGCATTCCTCAAGACAGGTCGACACGTGTACATCGCCGTCTCCGCGTCCGATGGAGCAGGTAACAGAGGACCGAAGAAGCTGCTGCTGAACCATATCAACACCCCGCATGTGGTTCTTTGGAGTGCTGTCGCTGTGTCATGCTCGATGCCTGGCATCATGAAGGGAAAGCAGCTGATGATGCGCGACTACAACGGCAACGTGGTGTCGTACGACGTGATGGGCAATGAGTAGGTGGACGGCAGTCTCCAACACGACTTACCGATGGAAACAATGGCGAGTTGTTTCAACGTGACCAACTTCATCGTGTCGCAGGTGAACCCTCACGTGGTTCCGTTTGTTGGCGGCGATGTGGGTGAGCCGACTTCCCGCAATAGCGTTTTCCGTACTTTGTCTTCCTCGAGTCGATTGGTGTGAAGGCGATCATGAATCCGACGCACGAGGACACGGATCGCTACCTTCTTGGGGGCAAGCGATCCGTGTGGCCGAAGCTGGTGTACATTTCCCACTTGTGCGCGGTCGAGAAGTGTTTGGACCAATGTCTGTCAGCTGAGTCGGACCTGAATCGCTCAAAAATCCAGCACTACGAGAACTGGTTGTGTCCTGGAGAGTAAAGTAGAGCAAAGCATCCAGATGCAGATCTTGTGATTGAAGTGGGATCCTAAATTGCGTCTCAATACTACCGAGGTCTACAACTGAGAGATGTGTCTGCGCTGCACTCCACCACAACGTGTATCAAAACGGAATCTATTTGTTCTTTAAAATGGTAAACTCACAGTCTCGCAAAGGCATTGTTCGTGTGGCTAGACTCGTGGTCGTCGTCGCACGCCGCGCAGTGCTCGTAGATGCGTTGCGCGACTTCAGCGTACAGCTCCTTGTACTTGCGCGGAACAGGGAAGCGGTGGCCATCTTCGTGGTACAGCACCATCTTCTTCAGAGGCGACGCTGGGAAGATCGTCGAGTGGCTGTCGTAGACGCTAGCGAGGCTGATGCCTTCGTCAAACTGAGGGTCGGCGCGGCCGACAATGTGGATCGACGGAATCGGGACGAGGATTGGACGTCCGTCTGGCGTCTCAAAGAACTCGCGGAACTGGACGCCACCCAGCTCCGCTCCGCCGACACAGACACACAGTTTCCACGGCACTTCGTCGCGCGTCTGCGAGTACAGCGCCGAGATGACAGTGGCCAGCACGCTGCCCTGCGAGAACGCCACGACGACATCAATGGGGCCGAGCTCCCGGATCTTCTGGTCCATGAACGCCACGGTCTCATCGAAAGTCTCAAGATCGTACTTCCACTGGTTGTCTGGCGTCGGCTCGACCGCATTGGCGTACCACCACTCGTAGAACGGCGCGTCTTTGGCGAAGATCTTCTCAATGGCAGGCTCGGACGCGCCCGTCGCTTCGAACGGCGCGTTCAGGAAGATGAACTCGGCGTGCTCTTCACCCATGGCGGCTCGCAGACCCTTGGTCTGGTTGATCATAACCTGCGCGTTCGTGCGGAAGCCGTGGAGACACAGCACGCGCAGCTTGCGACGCGGCAGCGAGTGCTTCTGCTGGAGCTGGGCCGCGGCGTCAAAGAGCGTCGGCGCGGACGCGCTCGCGCGTGGGCTTGGTGGTGTAGGCGTGGCCATCGTGTCCGCGTGCGTTGGCTGTGTGTTGTGGAGGCGGAAGAACGGGATCTGGGCTTGTGAAGGCATGGCGGCCGCCGCCATTTGTGCCGCACGGGCAGCAACGTTTGACGTGAACATGACGCTATCAACTGCGCTTTTTGATTGGCGGATAACCGGACTCCGTTCAACGATCAGCATTTCAGCCAATGGAAAAGCTCTAATGAGCAACTCGCTGACGTCATTGCGAAATGGCTTCAGCTTTGGAGGCCGCCTGTCCCAAGACGCACGGCAATGGAGTTGAGGACGCGTTGAATCTGGAGGTGAGGTGATGACAGCGTCCGAGAATCCTTCGGAGTAGGGAGCAGTACAAGGCAACGAGAATGTCGCCGTGACGAAGATCACCCCAGTGCCCCACCCAAACTGAGAGACTCCTCGTAAAACAGGGCTATTCCTCGCCGTACGCTCTAGCAGCAGAGCAGCGTGTGACCACCCTTGGCGCATCAATAGCAGATATATCGTGCTGGGAAGCGATCGATCTTGGTTCGAGGGCTCTTGAAGCGTGGGCTCTCACTTCTTGCCATAGAGAAGACAGCGCACTTTCCTGTGGCTCACAGGAAGGTGCGCAGTCTTCTCTATTATTCGAAAATGTTTCAACTTCTACTTGGCCCCAAACTTTGGGGCTCTTCAGTGAGGAGCTTTGAGTGAGGAGCTGACTTCCCCGCTGGTATGAGTGAGCAGCTTAGTGACCTGTCTGCCGGCGTCAACATTACCGCAGTATCCACGAATACAGTGCATTCTCACTCCACCGAAGACACCAAGCACACCGTGGGTTAACACCGTGGGTTCATACTCCTTCTTAGCCATAGACAACAGGAGTTCATTCGGCAAATAGCCTCCTACAAGCAACAACCATGGCGACGCCACCGAAAAAGCTACGTGTGTTGTGCCTCCACGGTCTCCGCACGAACTCCAAGGTCATGGCCAACCAAATCAAGGGCCTGCGCGCCGCACTGCCCGAGGACGTGGCTGAATTCGTTTATCTGGAAGCGCCACACTTGGCCCGAGGCCCTTCAGACCCTGTGATCGAAGAGCGTCACGCCAAGGACGCACCGTTCTACGAATGGTGGGATGTCGAGGCGGCCGATGTGGACATGTCAGCCGAGCACCCGACGCATTGGTACTTCAAGTTCGTTCACCACGAGGAGACGCTCAAGTTCATGGCGGAGCAGCTCGAGAAGCTTGGCCCGTTTGACGTCGTGGTGGGATTCTCTCAAGGCGCAGTGCTGCTCACGATGCTGTCGATGATCTACCTTCGAGACCACGGCAAGCGGCTGTGGAAGCTGTGCATTTTCGCCGGTGGAGTGCCCGTGCAGGGCGTCAATGTCCGCTACATCTTCGAAGATTCTAATGGGCGGAAGCTCTTGGTGCCGATTCCGTCCATTCACTTGGTTGGAAAACTTGACCTGTTCTACGAAGACGGCCACTTGTTGGCCGAGATGTTCGATAGCACGCGCTCTGTTTTCCCAACGTCGCCACTGAAGAGGATGGTCATTGATCACGAAGGCGGCCACCAGTTCCCATCAGCCCGCAAGTACAAGGAGCTGTACGAAGAACTGGCAAAGATCATCGTGGACCACTGCCGCGCGTGCGACCAGGGCGAGGGAGCTACGGCCAGTGCGCGGCTGTGAGAATGTCGGAGAAGCAACGAAAGCAGGAGGCTCCAACGTTCACTTTGATGCATAGCTTGAGTGCAGTATCACAAAATACACTAACGAGCCTCCTGTTTCCGTGGGAGATCACTCACTCTGTTAGACAGTTACTCATACACCCTACGTCTCTCTCTCCAACAAGCTCACAATCGTGCGCTGGAGGGGACGCCGTCTTGTTGCTCGCTCGCACGGCAGTGGTTCAGGATGATCCGCGCCAGTTCTTCGTACAGTGCCTTGTACTTTACAGCCGATGGGAATTTGTGGCCGCTTTCGTGGTGGACGATCATCTTCTTCAGTGGTGACGTCGGGTACGCGGTGCAGTAGTTGTCGTACATTTCGGCCAACGCGTAGCTCTGTTCGTTGAGCGGATCGTACTCTCCCACCAAGTGAATCGACGGAAATGGCACCAAGAGCTTACGTCCTTCCGGAGACTCGAAGATGTG
Source organism: Pythium brachiatum (assembly GCA_023337615.1). Classification (NCBI taxonomy): domain Eukaryota; phylum Oomycota; class Peronosporomycetes; order Pythiales; family Pythiaceae; genus Pythium; species Pythium brachiatum. Next base: position 35,004 of record JAADXI010000131.1, on the reverse strand, counting down.
GCGGAACTGGATGCCCTGGACTGGTACACCACCAGCACAAATGCACAGCTTCCACAGTCGCTCGCCGTGCCTCTGCAGGTACAGCATCGACAGCAGCGTGAGCAGCACTGCGCCTTGAGAGAATCCCACCACGACGTCAAACGGGCCGAGCTTCTTGAGCTGCTCCGCCATGAAGTCGAGCGTCTCGACGTGGTGTGCGAGCTGGAACATCCACTGGGTCTCTGACTCGAAGTCAACGTCTGCGGGCACGACGTCCCACCACTCATAGAACGGCGCGTCCTTGCCATGGTGCTCTTCGATCACGGGATCCGTGGGGCCCGTGGCAAGGTGTGGCGCGTCCAGGTACACGAACTCGGCCACGTCCTCAGGCAGCGCGGCGCGCAGCCCCTTGGTCTGGTTGATCATGACCTTGGCGTTCGTGCGGTGGCCATGGAGACACAACACGCGCAGTTTCTTCGGTGGCGTCGCCATGGTTATCACCTCTGTGTCGCGCTTAGCCAAATGAGCGTTTTGCACACGTTGCTCATCGTGAGAGAGCAAAGAGGAGCACGCAATGATGCGTGGAATGCTGACGTCGACCTTTCACGCGGTGCTTCAAGTCGATGGCTGGACTTTCTCATTGGCTACTAACCACCTGCAAGCTCAAAAGGTAAGCAATGATGATCTATTTCAACCAATCAAAACATCTATTAGGAATATTCAGATTCATTTCTAGGAATTTTCTAGCTTGTGAGCCCAGCCCAAAATGCACCGCCCAATTCTGAGATCTACAGACGGCTGCTGGGCTCGTCACACGCACGGCAATGGTCTTTGATGAGGCTGGCGACCTCCTTGTAGAGCTGCTCGTGCTTCTTCACGGATGGAAACTTGTGGCCGCCCTTGTGGTAGTACACGCGCTTCTTGAGCTCCGACTGGGGGTACACAGTCGGGTAGTCGTCGTACATACACGCGAGTCCGACGCTCGCATCGTAAAACGGATCCGTTTCGCCGATGATATGGATGGACGGATACGGAACGAGGAAGTCTTTCCCGTCAGGACCTTGGAACTCCTTCTGGTGGTTCACGGCACGCACACGGACGCCACCCACACAGACGCAGAGCTTCCACGGGCGCTCTTTCTTCGCCTGTAGATACTTCATGGAGAGCACTGTAAGCAGCACTGCGCCCTGTGAGAAGCCGACCACGACGTCAATCGGTGCTAGCTCCTTCAGCTTGCGGTCCATGAACTCGAGCGTGTCGCCCACGTGCTCGTGGATGAAGATCCACTCGGTGTCTTCCATGGGCAGGTTATCATGCTCGTTGACCGGCCGCATGGTCCACCACTCGTAGAACGGTGCGTCCGCTGCGTGGTGCTTCTGGATCACTGGGTCCGTTGGCCCACGCGCCAGATTCGGAGCGTTGAGGAAGATGAACTCGGCGTCGTCCCCGAGCGCTGCGCGCAGCCCCTTGGTCTGGTTCAGCATCACCTTGTCGTTCGTGCGGTGCCCATGGAGACACAGCACGCGCAGCTTCTTCTTCATGGGCATCAGTGGTGTTGTCATCTCCGCTTCTTGATGCTAATGCGCAAGTGCGCCAGCTTGAACTTGGCCGTCTGTGCCGGTGCGAAACATGGCTTCTCTGTTGACGTCAACGAGCTGCATGACGAGCAGCTCCGCCGCTTCAATGCGGTTGTTATTTACGGCATGCGGAGAGCCCGTGATCCCTATCTAAAGCTAATACCCGTATTTAGAGCTAATCCTGTCAATTATAATACAATTAGTCAAAATAGATAATCACCTGATTGGTTGATAATGTGATGGGATATGATTGGATGAAATGTGTGGTGGAGTGTCAGCACCAACCGATTGGACGCTTGGGGCGAGCCAGGAGCTCCCCAATGCGAGAGGCGTCGATCACTTTTCATCCACGAGAGAAACAGTAAAGATGGCCAAGACGTCCCCAAAGACTGCTGCTGGTAAGGCTGCCGCCCAGGTGTCCAAGAAGGTCACCAAGGGTGCCCACGGCAAGGCCGTGAAGATCCGCACCAAGGTGCACTTCTACAAGCCGAAGACCCTTCAGCTTGCGCGTGCGCCAAAGTACGCCCGCAAGTCGGCCCCATCGCGCAACAAGCTCGACAAGTACCGCATCATCAAGGCCCCTCTGACCACCGAGTCGGCCATGAAGAAGATCGAGGACCACAACACCATCGTCTTCCTCGTCGACCTCAAGTCGAACAAGCGTCAGATCAAGGACGCCGTCAAGTCGCTGTACGACATCAAGGCTGCCAAGGTCAACACCCTGATCAGGTACACCCTTTCGTGACGATATTATGCTTTGCCAGAAAGATCTCCCAGCGCATAAAGCACCTGCAGTCCCGGTTGGGACAAATGCGGCGTCGCTTTGCTGGGAATATGGTCTCTCTGGACCCCTGCCTCCTCCTTCGATTGCGAGTTGCGAACAGGCTAGCTGACCATTTGCCTGTTGTTTGTCTGTGTAGAACCGATGGCCAGAAGAAGGCGTACGTGCGTCTGACCGCCGACTACGATGCGCTTGACGTTGCCAACCGCATTGGCGTGATCTAAGCGACCAGCTAGCGTAGTGCGAATGCTGCTTTGCCATCTCACCTAATATACGAAACAGAGCTTGATGGCGCTGAGAGGTTTTCTCTCGCGCGTCGGGTGACGTTACGGACTTGTGGAAATACTGTCAACTGGCCTTTCGTTCCTTTGTGTGTTCTAGTCTACTACGTACAGATTAACATGCTCCCTACACTACCCCAGGGTATCTGCTCACTGGAAGATCTTAATGAGACTGTCGGCACCGCTCGAGGCGACGAAATTGCGGGTCTGGTGGTACACGACCGAGTGCACGGCTTCAGACCACTTCGGCCGATGGACCTGCAGCAGGAAAGCGGGAAAATCAGCAGCCATCGCGGATATGGACTCCAGTGTCAATAGTCGTACCTGCGTCTCAAACACACACTGGCGCTCGGCCACCGACCAGATACGCATGGAGCCTTCGTGGCCTACAGAACACACCATCATCCGCGTCAGTTTCACCCACACACTCAGGCTTCGGCGGATCCACTAACCTCCCGAGACGAGATACAAGCCGCCCGAGTCGATCGACACGGATGACACCGCATCTTGATGGGCGACAATACTCGCGACACAATCACCTACGAGGAGGTATCCAAGAGTCAGTCCAACACCTCCGACGTTTCTCTGAAGCAAGCACTCACCTGAACGCATGTCGAACATGCGAATCTTCCGGTCTTGGTGAGCCGTGATCGCCACGGGCATCGATGGGTGGACGACGACCTGATTGACTTGAGAATCGCGACCTGTAGCGTCGCAGTCGGACGCACGCGCCATCTGAAGGAGCTGCTCGCCGTGGAAGTCATACTGCGCGATTCCGCCGTTCGTGTAGCCCACGACACAGGTCTTGGAATCACTCAACAGAGTGTGCACCGAGGTGGGGATCAGGTTGCCTCGCACGTTGTGGCCGACAGCCTTCGCGTGGGACTTGGTCGTACAACGCAACTCACTCTTCAGAGCCATTTCTAAAGGAATTCATGAGCAACGTTGAAGTGAGCAATGGACGCAATGATAAAGCATCAGCAGCCCTTGTCAGCCAGTAGCATACCTGATGAAAGTCCCCACGTTCGAACGATGCCGTCGGAGCCCGCAGAGAATAGCACGTTGGTCAGTGGATGTGCGTGTAGATCCCACACGGCGTCATCGTGGGCGCGTTTCACAGAGTGTGCCTTTAGTGTGTTGTAGTCTTCCATCGTGTACGGCTCGCCTTTGTCTTGGTCAGCCGCGGGTAAGTTGTACATGCAGATAGATCCGTCACGGCCTGAGGTCACAAAGGCTCCTGGGCGACCAGCAGGACAGTTCGGGTAGTTCTCCGCGCTAATCATCGCCACCGCGAGCACGCTCTGCGTGTGGGCACGCACAGTCAAGATCGATTCAAGCTCCGTGGTTCTGGATCAAACGCACATACATTAGTGAGATCAACAAAATCCCACAGCGTTTCGCTCACAAACGCACCGTTGAGAGGGAGGTCCGTTGATCGCATTCGCCAGGTTCCACACGCGCACGGAGCAATCTTCACTACCGGAGACAAGGATAGGTTCCGTCGGGTGGAACGCCAACGCACGAACCGCGTCCTACAGAGAATCTCAGCTTAGCGAACATTCTTACCGATCGGCCATCCAACACCGAAAACAGTTCTCACCATGTGACCCGACAGCTTCAACTTGAGCTTGAGCGGTCGGAACGATGGCTTCACAACCACCGCTGCTGTCTGTGCCTTTGCATTCTTCACACCTTCCGCTGACGACGGCTGGCTGGACGACTCTGCCGTCGTGCCACGCGAGCCCATGCGAGGCCGCGAGATCTCCAGAGCCTTGGGCGTCGCTGGGGTCTTCCCAGCGGTCATACTGGTGACACTATCGGCGCGGAAGATGTGCGCCGAGGGCCTCGGGCTGCTCATGGGCGATTCAATCGCCACCGTGCGTTCCACTGTACGCGAGATCGTCACCGCCGGACGCGAAATGTCGGCTCGCTCGGCCTTACGCGGCGGCACGCCGTTGTGCAGCGCCGTACTCACCGGCGCAGGCGACACCAGATACCGGCCGCGTTCCTACACCATGGAGAACCGTGAGCTTTTCTCTGGATATGTGTGATACACAGCCTGAGATCCGTACCTGGCGCAACGCGAACTCGAGCATCTTGACGCGCAACATGGCTTCCTTGTACGCGTCTTCTTGCTGCTCGCGCTGGCTCTCCAGCTCGCGCACGTGCGCCTGGAGCTGCTGGCGCTCGTCCTGCCACGCAGCTTCTTCATTGGCGACACTTGCGAACGAGCGTTGCAGAAATCGAAGCGCGCTCTCCACCGAGTCCATCGCAGCGTCGCTTGTTCTTGGCTACTGCAGAGCTCTCCATACACCGGCGCAAAAGTAAACTACGGTACGCGTGCAAAGGCGCTTCTTGCCCGGGGGGCGCGACTCAGTTCAGGAAGGACGCTCTCGCCTAAGTTAACCAATCCAATAAAACCTCACTTGAAGCATAATTAACCTCGCAACCTGATCACGTGGGTACGGTTACGGATGCATAACCAACTCGTTACTAGAATGAGTAGTACTTAGTGTGGTCCACGCCACTTCAACTCCCACACAAATTGCCATCACAGACACCGACGCCACCACCACGAAGGCGAAAGCAAGCAGCAAGTGACGACGCCGAGCGGATCCTGACGCTCCTGCGCGTGATCCTACGGCCCCTACGCGCGTCTGTGGACGCATTGTATCTATTCATTGAGCGTGTGCTGGTGCTGGAGAAAGCGTTGCATCCATCATGTTCGAGACGCTCGTGACGGGCGTGCTCACGAATGTGATGGGCAGCTTCATCGACCCCAAGTGCTTCAGCTCGGACAAGATCAACATCGCGGTGTGGTCGGGCTACGTCGTGCTGCGCGACCTGGAGCTCAAGCCCGAGATCATCGCGCATCCGTCCATCAATCTCGTGCGCGGCGTCGTGGGCTCGGTCGAGCTCAAGATCCCATGGAACCGCCTGCAGTCCGAGTCGGTTGTGCTCACGGTGGACGATGTGTATCTGCTGGTGCGCACGGAGGAAGATATCGAAGGCGTGCTGATGGAGATGGACGAGTTCACGATCAAGAAGCAGCTTCTGGAGAAATTGTATGAAGAGGCGAAGAAGAAACAGGAGAAAGAAGCGGAAGAAAACGAGGCTGGCAGCCCGAAGGACGACGGATTCGCAGCGCGGCTCGTCAACAAGATCATCGACAACATCGAAGTACGTCGGCTCATTTTATCAGTGTGTGGCTGTTCACTGAATGCCAAGATTCTCACGATGTTGTTGATTGTAGCTGCACATTCGACGGATCCACGTGCGGTTAGAGGACGCCACGACGGGCGATCACCCCTTTGCAGTCGGGCTTACTGTCGAGTCGGTTCATGCTCAGGTACGGTTCGATGACGAACTCTATGGTGTCGCTGTTGTACTCATTGTATGGATGCGGTTGTGTTGGTGTAGTCGACAAACTCGAACTGGCAGCCGTCCTACGTTGATAGTGCGAAGAGCAATGAGCCGCGCATCTACAAGATGATCGAGCTCAACCATCTGAGCGTGTATCTGGATCCGCACTGCGAAGTCCTGCGGAACCAACATATTGACTTCAAGACCTGTTCACTGGAAGCATTTTGCCACGCGTTCAACCACTCGATCCCCAAACGGTTCGACGATCGCCACCCGCTGCAGCTGTATCCGACGCACCAGCGCCACCACTTCATTCTGAAGCCCGTGGACGCGAGTGCGCGCTTGATTGTGAACCGCGATCCGTTCGACACCAGCATTCCCAAGTTTGAGGTGGATGTCAACATCGCTGAGATTGGAATCCGCCTGGAAGAGTCGCAGTACTGCGATCTGCTGTACTTGGCATCCGTGTTTCAGGTACCTGAGCACCACAAGAAGTACCAAGACTACCGCAAGTTTCGCCCTCGAAAACCGATTTTCGAATCGCCGACAAGTGAATGGTGGCGGTACGCGATTACTGCAGTCACGGAAGAGAATCGAAAGAAGAAGCTGCGCTGGTCGTGGGCGTACATGAAGGAGCGGCGCGACGACCGGATCCGATACCAGCAATTGTGGCTCCGTCACATTCGCCAGCTGGAGCTAGGTCCGAATCGCTCCAATATGCTGCTCGAGAGTGAAGATGAAGATGGAGATGACGATCTGGTCGGTCCTCGCATGCCTCAGAGCACCAAGGACCGCAGCGACCGCTCCAGCGTCCACTCCAGTAGTGGCAGTGGCCAGAAAAAGAAAGTCTCGAGCTCCAAGCGTGCGGCAGCTGATGTCAAGGCCCTGGAGGCGATTGAGCGTAAACGTCCCGTGGAAGATATTCTCTTTTTCCGCTATCTGGCTGACAAGAAGATGGAAGAGGAGGACGCAGTCAACGAAGCAACGAACGGAGGGCAACTTTTGCCACAACAAGTGCCGATGCCGCCATTCTCGGATTCTGAATCGGTGGACACTGAAGTTACGGAAACAAATCTGCCGACCGAGATGCGTTACAGATCGTGGGGAAAGTGGATGTTCGGATGGACATCACAGATCGGCGTGGCTCCATCGCCAACAGATACGGGCGCCGTCCCGAAGCGAGCCTTCCCCGAGGTGGAGCTTCGCGAGCTTTTCAAGATCGTCGAATATGAACCGTCGAAGCGAGCGAAGAAACGGTCACGAACCGCAGATGCGACTGACGGATATGGTCGGAAGGATCTGGATGAGCTGGAGCCGGAACCGCCAGGATCGGAGCTCGTGTCGAGAGTCACTCTTACGTTGGGCAAGGGTTCCATCACTTTGTCGAGCGATCCAGAGACAAACAAGCGCCTTTCGCGAGATGACCCGAACTACGGATCGAGGTACGCTCCGACAGATTTTCTACTCGGCAGCTTCTCTCATCTACAGATTGCCGCAATCACGAAAGGTGAATCGACGAAAATCGACGTGTCGCTCCAAACGATCGACGCGTTTGACGAAAGTGCGGACAGCATGGCGTTTTCTCGGCTGTTGACGCGGAAACACGATCTTGCGATGTCAAGTGGCGACGACGAGGGAGGACTCATGAACGCAAACCGAATGGCAGGACCGATCTTCCTCTTGAGCTACGAGACCAACCCAGTTGGTATTGCTGCGGATGCCGTTCTGTTCGTGCACATGGAGCCGCTCGAGATTGTGTTCTCGCCAACCGCGAGGTGCTGGGGTCGGCTGGGTTCTTTCGTGAGCACACCCCAAGTGCTGGGCTTGTGGGCGGAGCTCGAAGTCGCATCATTCAACGATATCGTGAATCTCAAGGCCAGAACCGAGGCAAAGCTCAAGTATGTGATGGCGAATCGCGTTGCTCTTTCCGTCGACCTGCGAATTCAAGCTCCGTTGATCGTCATCCCTGAAAGCGACACGGACTTCAATTGTGCTCGAATGGTGGTCGATCTCGGCCATATCAACTTCCGAACAGATCGCCTCAGCAAGCTCGACAGTGACACGGCAGTGCTCTCAGCGAGTACGTCGAGTTTTGTCTCGGGATCGACACCGTCTTCGCTGATGCTGATGAATCCCATGAATTCGCCGCAGTTGACTTCAAGCATGAGTTTCGTGAAGCAACTTTACGACGATGCCGAGAAAGGAGAAGGCGCGATTCGCTGGAAAGAAGAGTTTTACGACAAGTTCACGCTCGCGATCACGAACGTCCACGTGCTGTTGATCCCGCAAGGCAAAGTGGTATCGTCGTCTGGTCCATTTGCGAGGACTGGCTCCACTTTGAGTGGCAGTGTCCAAAATCCGGAGTGGGAAGTCGTCGAGCGGTTCAACATCAACGTGACGTTGCGCACATCAGTGCTGCCACTCGATGCCACGCTGACGCGCATGTACGTGCACGCCGACCTCCCAGCACTGACGTTCAACATGTCGCTTGAGAAGTACTTCCAGCTGATGGCGCTAGCTGAGCGGTTCGGAACATCAGATGCACCGCCGCCTCTAAGCGAGAATGGGAAAGACACGCAGCAACCGCCCCCACCAAGTCTGTTCGACGAAGGACCATCGATCTCGGAGCGCCGGCCGAGTTTTCTCGGTGCAGCTGCTCTGAAGAAGCTGAATGGCGGTTCCACTCGTGATGGGAGCAAGAAGATGAACCTGGATGAGCTCGGCGACAAGAGTGATTCCGACGGACTCTCGGACGCGGACAGCGATGATACGTGGTTCAGCATCACCAGCGGCAACGTGGATATGCCCTTCTCGGGCGGGGAGTTGCCGCCATACAACACTGAGCTGGATTCTTTCTCGCTTGATTCTCCTAGTGAAGCACCAAAAACTGCGTTGCCTCCTCGATCTCGTGGGCAGCCATCGCCGGCTCCACCACGTGGTCGAAGGAGAGGTCGCAGAGGATCAGCGACGATGGCTTCAGGAGAGGTCATTGACCGACGCATGTTCGTGTGCACGTTCACTGTACCCGTGATTGCGATTCAGCTCAAGAAGCCACAAACCGTGTCGATCCCGCCGTCAGCGGCTTTCCGATACGAGTCATCGAACATGTTTGAGGACGATACTCCGGACAGCGGCACGCTTCTGGTCAAGTTTGAGGGGTTCCGCGTTCGTATCGCAAAGAAGACTCTCTCCGCGCAAGTGGATTTGTGCTTTCGGTCGCTCGATGTCGAGGACTTTATCGAAGTGAGCGGTCGGTCGTCTGAGTACTTGGTGTTTTCGTGTCCTTCGATCGGTGCTCCGTACGATCTTCAAGCACCACCGCGCCGAAATCTTCCGTATGCAACTCCAGGAGTTCCTCGACGTCGTGTTAGTCGGCAGCGGGACCGCGTCATCTCTTTGCAACGTGGGGAAACAGGTTCAGGCGCGCCGCAGTCGGGAAATTTGCTCGAGATGATGTACAACTCTTCCAGCGATCGACACACAGGTGAAGAAATTGGTCGTGACCTGAACGTACGCTTTGGTGCCATCCACTTGGTCTTTGACCAATCGTACGTGTGTTCCTTGATTGAGCTGTTTGAAGAAACGCTGTCAAAGATCTCACCACCACCGAAGGTGCTCGATGACGAAGACGAAGACGACGACTTCCTGGATGCGATTCCTCCACCGCTGGATTTGACCCCGTCAGTCAGTGCAGATTACACGTTGCCAATGATGCTCACCGAATCCGTGATGGCGGATCTAGAGCGCGCGAGAAAAGACTTCATCGCGCACGAAACGCCCACGGATGTTGCCGATGACGAGCTTGAGGCGGATGAGCACTCGAACATTGTGAGGCTCACAGTGGGCGTTCAAGTACAGTCAGTGTCAGTTCTGTTCTGCGACCGTGGTGACGTCGTGGCGTCGGTTGCCGTCATTGGAAGCAAACTGCAAGTGTCGACAGGAGGCGAAGACGGCGCCAATCTAGTTGTGCGCGCTGCTGTCACAGACATCAAGATTTTCGATCTCGGATCGGCAAAGGACACGATGGCGGTTCAGGGTCGATCCGGTGAGTATGGCATCGGCAAACGATTCGTGGAGATATTTGGGTTGGAACGTGAAGCTCAGTTCGCAAGTGGGGCCAAGCTGCTCTCCCTCGAGGCTGTGATCAAGAACAAGAACTCTGGAGAATCACCTTCTGGTGCGTCCAAGTCGAGCGTAAGTGTGCGGATCCAGCCTGTCCAGCTGCAGATCCAGAGCGCATTCATCGAAAACCTCGTGAACTACGCTATTCACGGTGCGCTGGCCGCGCATATCGTGGGCAAGCAGGAATCCTTTGCGGAGGTGAAGACGCGGCGACGCAAGAGAACCGAGTCGTTCGCTTCATTAGATCAGCGACCGCCACGTCATGGTTCTATTGATGGCTTGCCGATCGAATCGCGTGGGCTTTCCGAGAGCGGTTCGCCGTTCTTTGACGCAAAGGACGATCCAGCAAGCAATGGAAGACGAAGTCCAGTGCAACGTCCAGCTCTAGTTGTCAAGAAAGACGCTGTCGTCGACGAGGATGTATCCAGAGTCGAGTCACCAGAAGGAAACCGCTCGCTGCTTGATGGCATGGACATTTCGATCGAGCTGCTGCATCCGTCAGTGGTTATCCCGTGCGGAAGAGCGTACTCTCAGTCCGAAGAGGCGGTGGTGATCGACCTCGGTACAATCAAGATCGTTCTCGGACTGGAAGAAGATGTCGATGGCCTCGCCGAGGATGCTACGGATCGACAAGCTGTGTTGAGCGTCGAGGGTGTGATGGTCTCGACTAGATCTGATCACATGAGAATACTTGAGGAGACGACGATCCGTATCGAAGCGAGCACTCTCCAACCTGTGGTCGGGAAAACTGTGATGGGAACGATGCTCACTGTTGCGGTCACCCCTCTGGCAATCAACGTTGGAGAACGCTACTTAAGCCTCGGAGTGGACTTGTGGAACGATGTGGTTGAGCCGACTCTCCAAGTGGTGAGCAGCATCTCGAAAAGCCCGCTTGCTAAGCATGCGGCAACTCAAAAGCGGGAAGTCGAGCAAGACCCGGACGTCCAAGTTGCTGAGCACGTGCCCTCCAACGGACAAGCAGATCTCGTGATCCACACCAGCATCGAATCTCTTCGTCTTGTCATGGTATCGAAACCCAACGCGGAATTCGAGACGTGGTTGAAGTCTACAGTCGAGACACCCGAAAGTCAACCAAATCGCGAGTCCAATGCTGGGGGTGCGACACCAGGATCTCCTCGCAAGCGTCGACACCTGTACTCGTTTGCACAGGATGATCAAGGTGGTTTCCGCAGCGTCACGGCTCAACCGACTATTGTTCCTATTGCCGAAGTTTCACTGGCTGGAGTGAGTTCCACAGTGACAATTTTCGGAGATCAACCACACGAAGATGGCAAGGAGCAGGTGGTTACTGGTTTCCTCTCCGTCCACGAAGTCGCTATTCGAGATCTTGTTGCTGACAGTGCGGTACGTGACGTTTGTGTTGTTCTGGAAGGTTCTATCAAGAGGCTAACCCATTACGTTGTGCTATGTATGCCTCTGCAGGAGTTCATTTGTGAAGTTTTCACTCGAGTTCCGGATGCTAAAGTCCGAGTCGTTCCTGAACCTCAGTTTAGGATCAGCATCTCCCTCGACAACTCGACTTCGTTGAATGATGGCCAGCACGATATCGAAAGCGTCCTTGCGTGTGCTGTCAACGTGTCGTCGGCTAGGTTGAGCGTGCTTCCTCGCAGTCTGCTTCGCATTGAAAACTACCTCGTGGGTGTTGTTGTCAGCCTTGGTCAGAAGCTCGCGCAGCAAGATCCCCGCATTATCTCAACCGTGAACCAGCACTCAACAGCTTTGGTGTTACCTGACGGTAATGCTTCTGGCACTTCTTTCGGTGGAGATCTAGGGGCTTCTCAAGATCGACTGCTCGGGTATAATTCGGCTTTACAACCTCGCACTCGAAAGAACAGCATCGCTGAATCGCTGAAGGATACGTCAAAGCCAACCAAACTGAAGGACGTGAGCGAGGTGAACGTACTGAGTGATAGTGCCATATCGAGTCGTGCGAAGACCAAGCTGAAGTGGAAGTTCCGTGCAGAGCTCGCTCAGTTGCAGCTCTGGGTGCTGTCTTCCGACAGACAACGTGACTCGTTTGGCCTGTGCTTGTCGGCTGGGTTGGTGTTGCAAGGCGATCAACCACCGATCTCAGACGTCGCCACGCTGACACCTTTTGCGTCGCTGCTATCATCAACGGCACGAGCGAGTGGAATCAGCTTGCATCTGGGGACTCCTGCGGACTCAGGTGTGCGATCTTGGAGCCACGAGGAGACTGCGGGTCAGCCATTTGAAGTCATCGAAGCGTTCACCGTTGAAGCCGCGTTGTCGGTGAAACATTTTGGTGGCCATGACGCTGCCTCACACGCAAGTGATACCGCTGATGGTGTAGCTACTACCGCTGATATGCAGGACGTTCCGTCAGCTTGGGCTTCGTGGACTTCGATTCAGACAACCGTCGCCGTTTCTCCTATCTCGTCTCGTTTGTCCTACAAGGATCTTCCAGTCATGATGAAGATCGTCTCTGCAATTTCGACTCTTGCGACTGTCGAAGCCCACGTCCGGACTCCATTGGCTGCGTTGTCGGCTCGCTCAGTGGATCCGTACTTAGACCTCGCGTCGTTGGACGTTGACGGAGACGGCCCGCTCCAGCTCGAGCACATCTCGGAGGAGCAGCAAGAGACGCATCGAATCGTGGGCGTCAAGGTGGATGTGGAGAAACTCAACTTCCGTCTGATCAACAATTTGGTAGACGAAGACTCTCCTGTCGTCGGATTCCGTCTCGGTCCGCTCACCGTTGCCTTGAACGACGTGAGTGATTCCAGCACAGTTATCGACGTTTCGTGTGGATTGGAGGCGTGGTATCACAATCTTCGATTGGTGACATCGGAGCCGCTCATTGAACCGTGGAGCTTCGCACTCCGCTGTTCACAAGACAGAGCGATTTCTCAAGTCATCGTGCCGCCCAGTCGAGGCCTAGCTGAAGATGACGAGTCTGCAGCATCACCGTGGAAAGTCGCAGTGTCATCCGGTGAATTTCTCCAGTGGAATGTCACTGACGCGTTGGTCACCAATATCATGGCCGCGAGTCGGGCTTGGGAGTGGATGAGCAAAGGTGGAGCCGCTGATTCGTCTGATCGATCCGAGTACTCAACGTACTGGATCCGAAACGAGACGGGCCTCAACCTACGTTACTGGGGCCCATCCTGCCGCGAAAGCCTGCTTCATCCTGGAAATGAGGAGCCACTCTCCTTCCAGAGTAAGCCGCATTCGACCAGTGGTGAGTATCCATTCGAGTCACCGGAGACGTCGCAATTCGTGGGAAGACAGCTCTTTGTAGCCGTGGAAGACGGAAACGATTCCAGCTATGCTGAGAGCGACAGTTCAGCTCATCGATGGGAGAGTGAATTCGCCATTCCAGTTGACCAAGCCGACTCAAGAATGTATTCGCTTGTCGATGTCGAGGCCGATTCGCGTTCAGCGCGCGTGCGTAAGTGCGAGTGCGTGATCGATGTGCTCGTGGAGCGCGGGTGCAAGGTGTTCGTTGTGCGATCTACGCTCGTCTTAGAGAACAATACCGCGTCGGAGCTTGAAGTGGAATACGTCCCTCCTATTCGTCGAACTGCATCACCACCATTCCGGGCAAGCACGCCGCGGGGGCATTTGATTTCATCGTGGAAGGCTGCGGTGGGGCCGTCGTTGAGTATTCCAGTCCCGATCAATCTGGTCTCAGCTACTGACGGCTATTTGATGGTGCGACCACCGGACATGAAAGCGACGACGGATGGCACTCTAGTCCATCTCCCGAAGGCCTACGCAAAGAAGCGAGTGCATCTACCGCTGTTCGATCGGATCGTATCCGTTGGCGCGGACGGTGCTCTTACCGATGACTCACCACAGACCTCGGACGGTGGTGAACCACAGTGCGCGATCAAGTTTCATCGGTTGTACGGCGACCGACCAGTGCGTCCGTTTATGATGAGTGCGACGTTGGCGTTCTTGAACAACTCGTTGTACCAGCGCAAGGTATCATTCCAGCCGCCACTGATCATCCACAACCTGACTGCTGGGCCATTGGAGTACTCGATCGCGACGCCGAACGACTGGACGCCAGCAACAGACAACGTCAACAATCCAAGCACAAGTGTGAATCTCGGCTGGGAAGACTGCCAACAGCGACTCCGCGAGCGTGGCACCATCAATGTTGCCGACTCACTCGTGTGGCATCTCTGCGATTGGGATACTCCACTCGAGTTGAGGATTCGCATCAAGGGCTTCGAGTGGAGTGAGCCGTTCCGTATCGTTGAAGACCTACCAGAGGACGTGTATCGGATTCGAATGTCCGATCTGCCAAGCAGCGCGCACTTGTACGTCTCGGCAGAAATCCGAGCTGGGAAGGGCCGATGCCGCGAAATCTCCTTGTTCGTTCCCTACTGGATCGTGAACCTCACGGGTCTGAAGCTGGAGTACGAGCATGACGATGAGCGTGCAATGTACGAGCACACGACGATGCTACTGGCTGGCCAGAAGCGTCTTGACCGAGACGAGCTTCTGCTCAAGGAAGAGCAAAATCGCGCCAGTCGCCACACTCCGCACTCTCATCTGATTCGACCTATAGCTTCGGGTCAGCCTGGTGTAAGTTTGGAAGGTGGAGAGAGTGATGGGTCGAACCGCCCCGAGTCGGATGATCGGAGACGACGCCACCCGGGTTTGATCCCCAGTGTCCCACCGATCAAGGGTCTTCTGGACCTGCTGCCGAAGCCAGTCGAGGATGCTCGTGCGATTGGGCAAATCGAAGTGCTCCAGGCCTGCCATTCGAGCACACAGCCAGAGCGAGGGTGTATTCGGGTGCGGGTCAACGAAATCGACCGGCGAATCGGAACTGGTCTCAGCGACAACGCCCAGAAAAAGTGGACCGAGTCTGTCGTTCTCGACCAGCCGGGCACATCTGGTGAGCTGGAGGCAGCAGATTTCAGCCTTGACCGCGTGTACAGCATCGGCTACTCCATTTCGACAGCAAAGGGACGGTACTCCAGGACGAAGGTGATCATGCTAACGCCTCGATTCATGCTCATCAACGCGATGGATGTTCCCGTCGAGGTGTGCCACTCTTCGCCTCGCTCACCCCCAGGAATGGATGACCAAGGTCCTGGTGGAAGCGTTGTGACGGCATTAAACCCAGCGCTGCATCTTGACTCTGGCGGATACGCTGATTTCCACTGGAGCCTGCCATTTGCGAAGTCCAAAACGATTCGCTGCCGTCTCGCTGAACCAGGCTGGTCATGGAGTGGAGCTGTTCCTCTGGGAGAGTCACGCGAGTATGTGATTCGTATGCGAAACGAGTCTACGCGCGCGACCAAACTGATGAGAGTCGTGCTGAAACTGGATGCTCCGTGTGTCTGTGTCTACTTGCGGGAGGAGAATTCGAGCGCGCCACCGTATCGAATTGAGAACTACTCGTTGGAGACGTTCCGAGTTCACCAACATCGCGTCCGTCGAAGTGAGATTCTACTGCCCCACCACAGCCTCGACTACGCGTGGGATGAACCGACGGAGGATCGAGTGCTTGTCGTCGACATGCTTCCTTCTGCTGCCGGCGATAATAGCCGTCCGCTACGTATCGGCTCGTTTGTTTTGGACAAGATCCATCGCTTCCCCGACACGCTCGGCGGCACGCTCGGAATCGAGATCACGGCTGATGGGCCAACGCGAGTGTTGCGATTCACAGATACGCGAATTCGAGCTGCGGGCGGAATTGATGCGAGTGGAAATGCGAGCATAAGCGAGACGAAGGATTCGAAAGCGATCCAGGCGTTCCCAGACAAGTTCATCTCGCTACCGTCCTTCGAGTTGGCGTTACAGCTCCAAGGTGTGGGTATCTCGATCATCGACGCGTCACCGAAGGAGTTGGTGTACATCTCGTTTGCAGGTTTGTCGCTGGAAATGTACCTGAGTGAAGGCGAAGATGCATCTGCACACAGCTCAAACGCTGGCATCCCGCGCTTGGCCAAGGAAAAACACCCCAAAATTGTGGCGCTTCGTTTCCAAATGCGCGACTTCCAGATCGACAATCAGCTTGCTGTGACGCCGTACCCAGTCTTACTGCGTTTCTCGAACACTGGTACTCGTTCTCGTGTCATCGACGGAAAAATCGTGAACATCCCTGTCGTGGAAGTGTGTCTCGTCAAGCATGATGGATACACCGGCATCGAGTTCATTCGTCACTTCAGCTTGCGCATTCTTCCACTCCATGTGCGTGTCGATGGCTCGCTGTTGTATCAGTTATTCCCGGTCTTCGCGCACACGAGAAGTTCGACAGTGCGTGACATTCAGAGTGGTGTCGGAGGAAGTTGGGATACGTCCAAGTTCAACCAGGCGACACTGCTGCTGGAGGAGTACAACTCGAGTCTTGAAGTTGGCGTTGAAATCTTGGATGTGATGAGAGAAGACGGTGCTACCTCGGTGCTGGCGTCTTCGTCAACGCTCACGGATCGCGAGTTGGTGCATAGCCAACATGGAGACTTCGACACCCTCAGCCATCGGCCGTCTTTCTCTGTCGCGGCGCATGCCAATCACCACGGGCGTTTGGTGTCCAAGGCCGAGGCCAAGAAGCTGTACTTCGAAGAGTTCCAGATCGACCCAATCCGCGTACGTACCACCTGTCCATAGTCTCATTTTTGCTGGTGATCTTCTGAGCTGACCCCGTCTCAATAATTGTAGGCCACCGTGAGTTTTGCGTTCGGTGCAAGCGCTGGCGCCATGGTCGAAGGCTTGAACACTTGGACAGACAGTGCGCGTCACGTTCCAATCACGGTTGGACCTTTGCGGTTGATCATCAACGCCATCGGCACGAGTCTAGCCAAGATTGCGAATGCTCCGTTCCACCTCAAGGCTATCTCGATCGGCCACTCGTTCATTCAGCCGGATGCATTGGTGTCGCGATTGGTGTCGCACTACCAGAGCGAGGCTCTTCGACAGGCCTACGTGATCTTAGGCAGCGTGGACGTGTTCGGCAACCCGATGGTCGCATGGCGGAACTTGAAGGGCGGCTTCCAAGACTTCATCAACGAACCCGTACACGGTATCTCGAAGGTTCGTACCGCAGTATCTCCTCATCATGTGTAGGGTGATTGGCTAATGTCTTCTTTATTCCGTTCACAGAGTCCCACGGACTTCGCGCTAGGCATGGGGCGAGGCACGTACTCCCTTGTGCGCGCCTCCGTGTACACTATCCTGGACTTCAATGCTCGTATCCTGGCTGCATCGTCGCTCGGCCTCACGGAAGCGTGTTTGAAATTGGACGAGTACACGGGGTACCCCGCTACGCGTAACATCTATCAAGGCTTCGCGCAGGGCATCTCCGGCATCGTCGTCTCGCCCATTCGAGCAGTCGAACTGAACGGAGTGCGCGGCATTGTCCCCGGAGTCTTCGCCGGTGTGTTTGGCCTCGTGCTCAAGCCGATGCTCGGTCTGTCGCTTGCGACTGCAACTACTGTGGCGTCGTTGCGCGATGCCATCGACCCTAACACCAAGGCGTTGCTGATGCGCGCTCGACCGCCCCGCCACATCGATGTACGAACCCGACGCCTCAAGGTCTACTCGTATGTAGAATCGTTCGGAGAAGAGATGGTGGGCAAACTTCGTGGCGGACGGTATCGCAGCGACGGGTACTTGGGCCATGTGGATCTGAAGCAGAAGTGTTTCCTCGTGACTCGCAAGCGTATCCTATATGTCGACGTGAAGGCTGGCCAGAAGTACGACGTTGAGTGGGAGCTGCAAGCAGACGAAATCGTGCTTGTCGAGTGGACAGCCGCTGGAGAAGAGAGCTCGATGACGCTGTACTACATCGAAGAGGACTACACGCCTCGTCGCCGTGCAGTTCTCGCGTCCAAGGGTATGCTGCTCGCCAAGCACGTCGTGCCGCTACCTGAAAACCGTGTGCTGTTCGTTCGTGCGATGCTGCAGCAGCAGGATCGCACGCTCGTCGTCGACGACTCGGCAATGATTCCCAAGAGCCGCAGCAACACTAGCGGTGCGACGTCGTCAGCCACTGTGCTTCCATCTCCGCTGAATCAGCGATCCCGATCGATTGGCCAGCTCTCTGCGTGGCAGCACAACTTACCCAGCGCGTATCCGATGTTCCGGCTGCCTGCGCTGACGGCCACGAGAAGCATGAGCAACGTCCAGCAGCCAGCGTCCGCAGCCGCTGCACCAGCGACAGCATCCATCGCTACTCATGAGCCCGTGTCAGCACCACACGCGTTCGCGTTTGACGGCCCCATGGGCCATGAGATGACGCTGATCGACGAGGAAGACGACGTCCACCACGACGCCGAAGACCACCACGATTAGCGGAGCCCGTGATTCCCAAATTTCGCGTTAGTGCGCCACGTCACACATACAGTCCATGATTACGCATTCCCTTTGTTTCCGTTCTTAACGGATACGCCCTTTCTCGTGTCCCAAGTGATCTCTTCGTTTTCGAAGAGCTCTTCATCTCCTTGTTCGTTTCCAGTCTCCTCTGGGTCAGCCGCGTGCCCGCCCGCTTCGCTCCTCCTCACTCCTCCTCTACCTGCTCTTCCTCCCTCCACCGCGTTCTTCTCTCTCGCCGTTTCGTGTCTCCACCGACGCATTGCACTGAGGAAAATGGCGAAAGGCAACGCCGAGGCCACGCCGCTGCTGGCCAAGACGGCCGACAACAGCACTGGTGGCAACAGCAATACCAACAATGGCAGCAAGCACGCCATGTTCTCCCGCTGGCGCGCGTCGGACGACGGCGGCGCCGCGGGCGTCAGCGCCAAGCGCAAGCGCGCGCACCGCGAGCTTCTGTGTCTGCAGTTCAGTCTCATCCTGTTGCTGGTCGTGGACCTCGCGAGTCTGCTGGGCGTCACGCTGCTGAGCGTCGGTGTGAAGGAGTTCGTGGCGTGCCAGTGGCTCTGGAACTACTCGTCTAATGTGGCGTGGCGCTACTGGGGCCTGCCCGTGCTGGCCACACTGGTCAAGATCGTGCTGTTTGGTATCTGCACAGCGCGCCCGAACCTGCGGCTGCTCACGTGGATCAGCTACCTGTTTTCCGCGGCGTTCCTCGTGCTGCTGGCCATCGACTCGTTCAAACTGGACGCGTTCACGCAGCTGGAGGAGGAAAACTACCGCCTCATCGACGCCAACATCGCCAACTCGCTGCCGCTCATCTTCACAGTGCTCGAGGTCGTGAACCTCAACTACCTCCACGACTCGCTCTCGACGCCCGTGGCGCTCGCTGCGAACCTGGACGTGCCACCGCCGCCACCAAAGCCTGAGGGTATTTCGTTTGTCAAGCTCGTGTACATCCTTAAGCCGTACTTTTGGCCTCACGGCTTTGGCAACAAGGTGCGCGCGTGCTCGACGTACTTTCTACTGGCCGTGTCCAAGCTCGCCAACTTGGCGTCGCCGCTGTTCATGGCCAACGCCACGAATGCGCTGCTGGCCAAGAACGTGTCGGAGGCGCTGTACCAGATCGCACTATACTGTGGACTCGTGCTGGTCTCCAAGATCTTCAAGGAGTGCCAGTCGCTGATCTACCTCCAGGTCAAGCAGACGGCGTACATTGAGCTGGCCACGGCCACGTACGAGCATGTCCACTCGCTGTCGTACGACTGGCACGTGCAGAAAAAGCTGGGCGACGTGCTGCGGTCTATGGACCGAGGCGTCGAGTCGGCCAACTCGGTCGTGTCGTACGTGTTTTTGTATCTGTTCCCAACGCTTGCCGAGTCGGTGGTCGTGATCATCATCTTCGCCATGCACTTCCAGTTGGCGTCGCTGTCGTTCGTGGCCTTTGGCAGCCTCGTATTCTACGCGGTCATGACGATCAAGATCACGCTGTGGCGCAAGAAGTTCCGCGAGGCCTCGACCAAGCACGACAACGAGTACCACGACAAGGCCACAGACGCGCTGATCAACTACGAGACCGTCAAGTACTTTAGCAACGAGCGCTACGAGGTCGACACGTACACCAAAGTGATCGAAAAGTACCAAAAGAACTCGATCTCGGTCCAGGCCTCGCTCAGCGTGCTCAACAGCGCGCAGTCGTTCGTGATCCAGGCCACGACGCTCGCGGCGCTGAGCATCGCGGTGCCCCACGTCGTGAACGAGGCCAGCGGCCGCCATATTGATATCGGAGACTTTATCGCCATCTCGGTGTACCTGGCGAACCTCTTCCAGCCTCTGTTCTTTTTGGGCTCGATCTACAACATGGTCATTAATTCGATCATCGACATGCGCAAGCTCAGCGAGCTGCTGTCTGTGGAGCCCGACATTCTGGACCAGCCAGGCGCGCGCGACCTGAATATCTGCGACTACGACCACCGCACGGGCATTGGAGTGCGCTTCAAGGACGTGAGCTTCCACTACCCATCGCAGGCTGTGACCAGCGGCGTCAAGAAGCTGTCGTTCACGATCGAGAAGGGCACGTCGACGGCTCTTGTGGGTGAGACTGGTGCTGGCAAGACCACGATCTCGCGACTGCTGTTCCGCTTCTACGACTGTGATGCTGGCAAGATCCTCGTGCACCACCAGGACATTTCGCAGGTCACGCAGCACTCGTTGCGTAAGGCTATTGGTATTGTGCCGCAGGACACGGTGTTGTTCAACGACACGATCTTTAACAACATCAAGTACGGCAACTTGGACGCGACGTTTGACCAAGTCGTGGAGGCTGCCAAGAACGCGCGTGTGTACGACTTTATCATGCGCCTACCTGACCAGTGGAACTCCAAGGTGGGCGAGCGTGGTCTCAAGCTCTCGGGCGGCGAGAAGCAGCGCGTGGCGATCGCGCGTACGCTGCTCAAGGACCCGCCGTTTGTGATTTTGGATGAGGCCACGTCGGCGCTGGACACGGTCACGGAGCGCGAGATCCAGGCGGCGCTCACCAAGCTGCAGAAGAACCGCACGATGATGATCATCGCGCATCGCTTGTCGACGGTGAGTTGCATGAGGGCTGGTCGTTTCATGTGGATAGTTGACAGCGGACTGACTGGGTGTTTTGTTGAGTAGATTCGCAATGCGGAGCAGATCCTCGTGCTGCGCGATGGCGAAGTGGCGGAGCGCGGCAAGCACGACGACCTCGTGGCGTTCGGTGGTCTCTACCACAAGATGTGGACGGCGCAGCTCAAGTCGAACGAAGAAGTGGCGGCGGCCGCCGAGGCGGCGGACGAGTCGACCGAGTAGAAGCAGAAGCAGACGTCGTGTTGGAGCTTACCTGTCTTGCACAGCTACGTACTAAATGAACATGCTTACTAACAGTCTAGTCTGACTACCAGGCAAGATCGGTGGCCGCAGGGTGGGTCTCCACGACCCGTGAGGACTTAGCCTGGGGTAGATGCCGATGCTGGCTGAGTGAGCTCCTCAAAATCCATCAGCAGTTGCTGGTCGCTGTCTTCTCGCTCCGATTGTAGTCTGCTGTCCTGGTCCAATAGGTCGTCTTCGCTAAGCTCAGCGTCCTCGATGTGAGTCACAGCGTCAGCATCCGCCATGAACTGGAGATCATCGGCCGCTTCGCTGCCCTCCATATTCCTAGAGCTCTTGCATTCTCTGGTGTCGTCCTCATCACTATCAGAGACATCGAATGCCGCCACTACCGCTTCTTGATTGGGATCTGTCGTGAGTGGAATGACGCCGTCCTCAAGCCCGCGCTCTTGATCAACAGCGTGAGAAGCCACCTTTTCGGGAGCCATACTAAGGCAGTCCCTTCCTTCGAGGCGCTCGCCTTGGTCAGACGCAGGCTTGACTGCGGTTTCATCCTCGCCATGAGCAGTGGAGTCGACCAAATGCTTGGCGATTTCCTCACTGATACCATCAGCCTTTGTCTCAGCTCGTACTTTCGAGGATTCGGCTAAGGCAGCAGCTTCATCACACGCAGCATCACGTGCACAAGGAGAGGCTTCAGTCGTTGGGAGATCCCCCGTTTCAGTAACTGGATGCGAATCCACCTCGTCAGGAATCACGCTTCTGTCGTCTGCTGCCTGGTCCGACTCAGTTTCGATTCTCGTGGGGCTTGAACCAGGATCGACCACATCAACTTCTTGCATGTGCACGTGGAGATCCAACGTCTCGATTACGCTCTCTTCGTCGCCTTGTGAGTTGGGTTCGAAGAGCTGATTGGCGGCAACTTCACTCTCATCAGTAAACAGGGTTTCCCTTGTGAAATGAGAGGCTTTAGCCGTTGGGAGATCCTCCTTATTAACGGAGAAGTCCCTTTCAACCGCATCTGTCGGCCCAAGCGGCTCCACTTCGTTGTCATTCTCTCCAATCAAATCGTCTTCATCGCCAAGAGCCTGAACTTCAATGGAACTCGCAGTTGGACCAGACTCAACGTCCTCTTCTTCCGTTGGTAGATGAGTTGAAGCTTCTGGAGCGGCAACTGAATCTCCGTCGTGGCCGTCAGCCCAAACCAACTCGGTTGCCGGGTCCCGATTCACATCATTTTCCTCCTCCATTTTTTGATGAGCGACAGCGTCGATGAGTTCACGTAGCACTTGGGAAACGTCCTCTCCAGTATCAGCAATTGCCGCTCTTTGGCCATCGCGATTAACTTGCAGCTGGCCGATGAGTTCGACCAGCTCGCCACCAAGCTGTGTGACTTCTTCGTCGTTCTCAGAACCCTTCACACAGAGTGCTGGAACACTCTCGACCAGCTCGACATATTCTTGTATCCTTTCGCCAGTCGTGCTTTCGCGTGATGAGCTACCGACGAGAAAATCGTCAGCGTCGCGCGGTCGTGTTGATGGTGGCTCGCTAATTTGCTCAGCAGTAGCTGACGCGTTGCTCGTAACTGTCTCCTCCATCTTTGCGCTGGCGAGAACACGGTCCATAAGACCTGTCAGCACGACTGCTACTTGTGCCGCGGGACTTTCGCTCTCGTCCGCCGCCCCACTGACACGCTTTGTGTCACCTTCTGCGATCATTCTCTCAACTGGGTGGTCTCCCATGCTGCTTGGCTCACTCTCCTTAGCCTGCTCTTGTGGTTTGATGACGGGGCTCGTGTCTCGCTCCAAAGCCTCGAGTTCGTCTCGGCTTTGACCCAAAATCGTCTCCATAGGTGAGCTTTCGTCGCCGCCTGCTTCTTCACCATTGAATTTCTCGTCGTCTGATGGATCTTCGTCTCGCTCCAACTCATCTTGTGATTCATCAGAAGAGAAAGGCTCTTGTCTGATGGTCTCTGCCTCTCGCTCCACCAATACATCTCCCATCGCCGCGGTCATCAGATCCGACGGAGCGTCTTCAACCAGTGCCTTCGCTTGGCGACTAATCAGCACCTGACGCAGTAGCTTCTGTCGGTTGTGGTGGCCTCGCCACACTGCCTGGATGCACATCGCTGCCTCCAATTGCGTGACATACACCCATCGCAGTTCGTTTGCACGTCGCCACCAACGCTGCACTCGCCCCACACAGACACGCTGCCGACACCACCTCCGCCTGTGAACACACCCGAGCATCCAATGCTTCAACTTATCGTTTGAACACCGCAGTCGCTGGGCCTCATGCACCGCCAAGCGGCCTCGGCACCAGGTCTGGATCTCGACAGTCGCCGTCAAAAGCCTCTTCTTGAACCTCACAGCCAGCCAGCGACGCACAAACTTTTGCAGCAACACCGCGGACAGCTCACGCGCCTGGCGATGCAGCAACCGCTCTTTGCGACGCAAGTGCAGTCGCGTGAACCGCTGCAGGCGAGTGGCCGACGCAACGCGCTTTCTCCTCCACATCTCGGCGGCTCTCAGTGTCTTGTATAGTTTACTTGCCACGCAACACCGATACGCACACTGTATCCGTACAGCGGCGTTCCACCGAAGTATCAGCAGCGCCTGGAACTTCTTCTGCTCGAGTCGCATGCGCACTTTACTTTGCAGCACGATCGACGCTGTGTGGTGTCGTTCTCGCACGAGATCTCGCTCTTTCAGTGCTTGCTCGTGGCTTTGAATAGCTTGCTGTAGGAACTGCGCCTTGGTTTTCTCTTCCAATATCTCGCGTTCACGCTGCATCTGCAATTGGTGGTTTGCATACCGGAGAGTTCGTAGTTCATCTTGTAGGCGAGAACTTTTCTGTTTTTCGAGATCCAACATGGCTTGGAGCGACGCCAGTTTGGCTTGGAGTTGCGTAGTTTCTTCACGAGGAGTCGACGCATTGCCAGGCTTGTGTGGAACAGATCCGTTGCCGCGGAGCTCATTCGCTGCACTCAATTGACGAACGCTAAGCCGCTTGGACGAGGACTTTCCGTCAGCCCCGAGAGTCGAGGCAAGACCTCCAGTAGTACTGCCGTTTGTGTTGGTGCTGTGGGGATCTTCACGACGTTTCTTTCGTAGCTCCCGAGCTGGCGCGTCACTACATGGATCACTGCTCGGTTCTGTAGGCGGCAACTGGACCGTAGAAACACCTTCAACAGGTCTCACAACTGGGGATACTTGAACGGGTTGCTGCGGCTTCATTGCAAGCAGCTTTGATTGCATGAAATCTACAAACTCGAGCCATTCGATACCCTGCCACACACACTTGTGAGAGTTGAACAGCCTCGGAACTGCTCATCCAAGAAAGGCGGTCTCACCTTGTCTCCATTGACATCCATATCGTCAAATAATCGCTCGATAGCAGTGAGATCAGCGAGTTGAGGTTGGCTTGGGAACAATACGCGCAGGAGCATCGTTCCATCTTCAGTCTGCGTGAATACTGCGTACACACGTACACACAGAACACGGTCAGTGATTCAGGAATCCCAGAAAATGCGGTTTATCTCACCTTCAGCGTGGCTGATAAAGAGCTCCTTGAACTCAGTGAGATCGACGCGTCCATTGTGGTCGCTGTCAATCGAGTAGAAGAGCTTTTTCCACAGCGTGAGTACTGCTGAACACGCTCCTCGCCACGCTTCAGGGGATGCAAACGCATCCAAAGCTGGAGGTCTCTCCGCATCATTCCTGCGAACGAACTGGAAGCCCATAAGGATGACCGCAACACGAGTCGCTGCATCGTGGCGTGAATGAAGTGTGACCCACTGTGTGACAACCGCTGGTTTCGGGTGTGCGAGGGACGAGTGAAGGTGTGCGATAGGAATCGATCCTTCGCCAAGGCACAGTTCGTGGTTCCCCATACTATATCCCATCAGCTGGATCTTCACAGTCGGGATGGCTCGAGAAGAAAACGCGTCGCTGCTCGTGTCCAGTGGCAGCACAAGCTGTGAGCCTGCTAACAACTGCAGCCAACGCGCATCTCCATCTTTGGCCTCGCTGGTCGCCGTCATTGCTGATGGCTCAATCGTACCCCGCAATCCGATGCGTTGCAGCGACAGATCAGTTGTGCGAGAGCCTAATAGACTTTGGACGCGGTAGACATTGAGCTTGAGTGAGCCAGTCACTGCTGGTACGTAGGAAATGCGAAGTCGAATGTGGGCATCATGATCAGGTGTAGTGAGCCAGTCTTCGAACGCCCTGGAAGTTTTACTTCGCTGTGCATAGTCCGTGACTTGCACTGTTGTAGCGATTTCGAAGCGCCGTTCGTGATTCACCACCAGCATCAGCGCGTACTTCTCATCTTCACCATTCCCCTCACCCTCGACGTGGGCTATGGTGATAACACCGTCGCCAGTCCAGTTCCACTTGCCATCGACACTCCACTGTGGCTTGGTTTTCTGAGGCTTTCGAGAAGATCTAACTTGTCCAATTTGGACGAACGCTTCAGCGGATTTCCTTGTAGATGAACCACTTGGATCACTCCAGAAAGCTTCCATGACCTCGAGATACAGCCATCCGCTCACGACGCTATGACGAGTATTGCGGATGGCTGGATCCGTACCATCGCCTTCTTGATTCTGCAGGACGCTGAGTTGAATCTCACCAATCGCCTCCGGATTCCCGCTCTCTCGACGCCCCACAGCGTACACTTTGTGCCATTTGCACTGCTCTTGCGCTGCAAACGCCGCCCAGCCACCACGAATAGGGGCGACTGCCTGTCCCAGTATCACTTGCTCGCCGTCTCGGCTGCTCCCACTGCTCGTCAGCTTGACGATGAGTATGCTTTTGCTGGCCGTCGCCACCAGCAACTTCGCGACTGCTGCATCAGTCAACCGGATCGCGTGGTCCGCTACATACTCTCCGCTCTGATCCTTCAAAGCTTGAATATCTAGAGTGTCATGCGACCACAACACCTCGTTCAATGACTCACCACCCACAATCGACAACGCGCTTTGCAACACCAATGTGCGCGTTGTCGCCACCGTGAGTGCGAGCGCCGGGGGTGTAGAAGTCCAGACGATGCGATGGAGAACGAGCCTGGAAGACGACGCGTGGCGACTTGCGTTTAGTGGGGAGTCGTCCACAAACTGCAAGTCGAAGCTGATCATTCCAGCTTTGCGAGCGGATCGCTCGGCTGTAGGGCGACCACGATCTTCACTGGTCGCTGCAGTGAACGGAAGCGAGAATGACACGAGATGCTTCTGGCGAAGCACGTCACTAGGCAGCGGCATCGTTAGTGTCCCCAGAAGCTCGCCGTGCTCATCGTCGACCATCGATTCATTGCTTTCTGTGTTTGACAGCACAGCCGCATTCACTTGGTGTGTTCTCACCAATCGCACGATAAGGATGGACGAGAACTGGGCTTTCACCACCTCGCACGATACTGAGCGATTCCACGTGACTGCCTTTTCATCCGCAGATGCTGACACCATTAGTTGCTTGCCCACACTCTGCTTATCTTCAGTTGAAGAAGCCTCGACAACAATTGCGTAGGTGTCATGCGGGCGATGGGCTCTGAGAAACACGCCCCCAGCACGGGCGTTCGACAGCGTCAAGTGACCGGACCCGTGGCTGGGTACTACTTCACCCATAGGTTTCGATGGTGTAGACGCCACTGACACGAGTTTCATCCGCAGTCGAAGCCGTACCAGTGTTGGTGCCGTCGCAAGGTCATCTTCATTTGTCAGGTACACGGGAAACTCCAGCGCCGTCCATTCGTCCGGAAACGTGAACAGCACGGGCAGCTGAACACAGTGCGAGCCTCGAGCCTTCTTCGCATTGGCTTGACCACTTGTGGGCTTCTTCCCTCGAAGGGACCCTTTCACAGCACCCGCACCGTTCACCAGCAGCGTAAGTGCACAGTTGAGCGTTGGGATCACGCGCTCTTTCGTCGCCCATTGGACTGCCATGGAGAAACTCTCTTTCTTGAAGCGCAGACTGCGCTTGGTTCCTACTGGCGGGACCGATGACGTCGCTGCTACCCATTTACTCGAGGGCACCCGCAGTTGGACATCGAGAGTCAGCGTTGTTGCATCGGTGTCTTGCGCCGGTTGAGTCTCGACGATGGCTTCGACTAACTCGATCTCCAGTATTCCTTCCACGTCCGTCAGCTCCGCGGCGTACACGCCCCCGCTAAGCACCGACGTGGCTGCCGATGGCAAGAGCTCACCTGATCTATTCTCCACTTCGCGACGGAGCACTGTGGCTGTGACTGTTAGCTCACCCCACAGCGCAGGCACTTCATCGCTTCGACTGTCCTTCAGTGTGGAGTCGAGCATCGGAATTACGACCAGTCGATCAGTCGCGTTCTCCAGCAACGGGATCCACACCAGCGCTTCCGCAAGACGCATCGCTCGTTCCTTTCCGCTGTGTCGATACAAAACCAGCTGAATCGCTTGTGTATGGCTGTCCTCCGCTACCAGCGTCACCATTGTTTCCATGGATAAATCCACATCGGCCTTCAGCAGCTTCCAGGGCTTGGACCGGACAGTGCGACTGGCTTCCTGTCCTGGAACCACAGCCTCCAGCACCACTTCCATGCCGATACTATTGGCTGCATTGCTTTCCACGAGCCACTTGAGCTGAATCCATTGAAGCCGCACAATCACTGGCTGGGGGTCGTGCGTCGTGGTCATTTTGGGCGGCAGTACCAGTTGCGTGGGCAATCCACAGCGCAGTGAGAGAGCAGCAACACCCGCCGCGCTTCCGTCGTGGTCTAAGAGCCCAGTCTCCAAACGCACTGCGTGGTCGGATCTGCACTTGCTCAGCATCGCTGCGTCCACAGCCACACAGAAACGCAGACTCCAGGCGCTTGTTTTGGACGCGCGGCGCGGCGTTAACGACACATGGAGGAGAAGGATCGAGCCGTTCTTAACATCAGTAGATGATCGCAAAAGCTCCGGCGTGAGCTCAACACGGACGACGCTCTCTTCAGCTGGCAGCTCCCACCGCTCGTTCGTGGAGGCCGTCGCGGGGACCGACAGCTTCTTGCTCTGCGGTGGAGTTTGGTTCAGGTTTCTTGACTCCTGCACCGTCCATCGTAGCGCCAACTCGAGCGGCGCGTTCCGCTCACACACTGCAGATAGAGAGGGAGGAAGGCTTGCTACGCCCGTCAACGTGAGCTCCAGCACGCTGCCCAGTGCGATCCCTGCGTCGGAGCTGCTGATTAAAGCGGTAGGCATGTCGTTTTCCGCGAACGATTTCTCGTCGTGCCAGCCACTGCGCGGCGTGTTCGACACCTCAAGAGAAAGCGCTTGATCTGATTCGTCCGTCATAGTGTTCATACCACCGCTTGATCACCTTGAACGAGTCAAAACTACGCGCACAAGTCGTCGTCACCATGCGCCATATTCCCGACCGAGACACCCCAAAATGCCGCTTCGTGCAAATCTGATACATCTGATTCATTCTCAGCTAAATCTGATACAAAGCCCTCCCTCCCCCGAGGCTTCCTAGTAGGAAGTTCCTAAGCACGGCACTGCTCCTCGAAGTCGTACGCGTACAGGAATCGCGTCCACAACTGCGTCTTGAGCGTCTCCAGTGGGCAAAACGCGTCGTCGCAACCAGAAATCACCACGTCGTCGCGTTCGTTGACCAGCACTTGCACGTGGTACTTGTCTTTCGGCTCGGAGCCTTGAGCTACACGGCGAGCGAACAGTCGGAACTCGATATTCGCAGCGAACGGAGCCAGCACAGACGTGCGGAAGCCCCTCGTTGTGATTGTCTCGTCACTGGCAGTCGCTTTCAGCGGCTTCTTCGAGCCGAAGCCCAGCAAACTCATCAGAGGCATCGTGGTCTCAGCATGGGCAAAGCGGAACGCTCCTTCCAGCAAGGACAGACCCTGGACTCGCTGGTCCATGAGCCGCACGATGTCCTGCAGCAACACGCTCGCCATCTCGTAGTTGATAGCGTAGCCGCCCGCGAGCTGGTAGAACGCCTGGAGATCATCGTAGTAGTCGAGCGCGTTGACCATTGGCAGTGTGAACAGCGAACACCACTGATCATGGATGTTGTACAGCGCAACGTCGAAGCTGTTCGCTCAGGCAGATACACAGCTGTCAGTATGATGCTGATTCATGCTCCACACATGGAATACCTACGCGCAGGCTGAAAACGCGGCGGTGAGGTCCGTCACGGTGATGGTGGTGGGTTGGCTCTCGACGCCAAGTGCCTTACAGAGCTGCACGAGGCTGGTTTTGATCGCTTTCGATTGCTCGAAGGCACGCATCTCTTGGAGAGCGGACTTGTTTTGCTTCACTTGGTTCTGGTATCGCGGGCAGACGTCGAAGAAGCGCAGCAGCGTATCCTGTAACAGCCACGCCTGCATTAGAGGACGCGATTCGTTCCCGTAGAGTACTGAGACTCACATTGGCTTTCGGACGCTCAATGTAGCGGATATCCGGGGCATTTGAGAAGTATTTCCGAGCGAATCTACGCAGACAGCGAGCATTTATCATCAGCTCTAGCTCTGATTAGTAGCCATGGCAGTCCAACAGTACACACGCGAGTGCGGAGTCCTTCGTGCGCGAGAGGTCGGTGTGTGAGAGCTGGAAACGTTCGGGCGAATACAACTGTCGGCTGCGTTCACGGCCATGGGCAGCCAACGAGCGGACAGCGTACAGCTCCATCTCGCGCTGTCCTTGCGCCGATAGATCTCCTTCCACAGTCTGGTTGTACTGAAGCTTGTAGCCCCTCAGCCATTTCGGAAGACTCGCTTTGAAGGGCGAGAGCTTCTGAAGGAGCAGTTCGACGTCTTGGATCGGCCCCTGCGTCGGGAATCTGAGTAAACACAAGACGACATGAATATGATAGAGAAAACAATCTAAACTCGAAGCTATCACCAACCGAATGCCATGTCGTGTGACGATCTGGGTCTGGATCAACCGCATTTCACCCACAGATTCTTCTTCTACTCGCGCCGTATCTCGGGTCTGAGCTGCTGGGAGAAGGCGCAGGGAACGACGCTTCTCATGGAGCGGTGTGGTCTCGGAGTGCTGGTCCCAATACGTGGTCTTGGTGGCGAAGTGGCGATCAAACAGCGATGCAGTAGTGGACGTCGTCGCCGCCGATCCAGCGGCCAAAACCGAATCCGTAGAGACAAAGCTGCGACGTGTGACGAGCGCTGTTGTGGCCAACGCGACGAGAACAAGCGTCCACACGAAACGAGGATGCACACGCTCGCGCAAAGAGTTCATGCGGCCACTGCGCTGCCTGTTCTGGAGAAGCAGCGGCTGCCGCGCGTCGATGGTATCGCGTGGCGTCATGAACTCCTTCCACAAGTGAGACCTGCCTGCACACAGAGAGATCCGCCCACGGTGGCGTGTGTGTTTCAGCCAATCAGAATGCAGTAAACCTGGGGATGGCTACATTTTGAACCACAAGTCGCAAATCTCCAAATCTCACGAAACCAACCACAGAAAAACAACGAAATGCGATCATGTATCGACATTCGTCCTGGCGCTAAGCGTCCTAGTAATGGCTGGCTGTCCACACAGTGGCCAGCGTCCTACGCACGCTATTCGTCGTCATCGTACTGCAGTGAGAACTCGGCCGCCGCGCTCTCGGCTTCGTCTTCGTCTCGCGAAGGTGCTCGCTCGCGAGAGGCCTGAGCCACTGGAACGGACGCCACTGGGACCACAGGAGTCGTCAGAACTGGAGCCTGGCTCGTCGCTGGCTGGTTGGCAAAGTAGGTGCTAGCCGCATAGCCACCGTAGCCGGAAGCTGCGGCAGCTCCCGCCCACTGGTTGCCTCCTGTCGCAACAGGAGGAGCTTGGGCTGGGGCCCGTCCCGTGAATGGAACGGTCTGGGCCCCGAAGCCGCCAGGGGCACCGTACTGCCGGCCATTAAGCACAGCACCATGAGACGCAGGAGGTCCAGTTCCATAAGGAGGAGGTCTAGATTGATCGAGCGCGAGTGCTTGTGGCAGTCGATCGTAGGCATTAGCGGCACTATGTGGGTGTGGCTGATGGGGACTGGGGGCCGGGGAGGTGCGTTGCTGCGACCACGGTGCGTTCTCAAAGCCGTGCGGACTAGCACCACGCATGGCAGGGACACCGCCGTCTCGCGACATCTCGAGCGACGGCGACGGACGACGCATGCCCATCGCTGACTTGTCCAGATCGTCCTCACCGTGGGCAAAGCTACATATTCATAATCACATATGTCCACAATATCAGCATCAGGCGTGAGACTAAGCAAACACATCGCAACGTACCTGCAGCGGTCGCCGTAGCGGCAATTACCCAGCGGGAAATTGGCACACAATACTGTCTTGCGCCGTGCCGGATTGAGTTCTGTCCGCGGTCGAGGAGCTCCAGTCGGTTGCTGGTCGTGAACGTGCCTGCACAATATCATTTTGGGAACCAGTTGGTGACCCACACACAAACGAGCGTTATTCTCAGCGTTTCCATCCCATCTCAACAAGCAAAGCGGATGGATGTATTCGTCCACGGATAGCGTACCAGCATCGGTCTCCAAACGTGCAGCGACCCGCGATGAACTTGCGACACACTTCACCCGATGAGCTGCCTTGGTTCTCTCCTCCACTGCCAGGGGTGCCCGACCGCTGTGGTTCACCACTGTACGACGCTCCTTCCTTCGGTGAAGGGCCATCGAAACGACGAACCCCTCCTTCTGGACCCGTCATTGCTCCAGGGAACCCACCGACCGGTCCTGGAGGGCCTCGTGGCGGAATACCTGGGCCTCCTCGTGGTGGTGGACCCACTAATCCGTTTACAAGACCCATTGGACCGGCTGGAGGGATCATACTGGGAGGCTGCATACCCGGGCGAAAAGGTGGTGGAGGTCCCTGATATCCAGACGGAGGCCACTGGCCCGCAGGTCCTGGCGGCCCAGGCAGTAAGCCCGGGCCAGGTGGTCCATCAAAACGGTTACGTGGAGGAGAACGACTTTCAAAGCGTGTCGATCGATCGTGATCACGACTGGTGTCAATAGAAGGTGGTCTATTGTCGTCCCCGCCACTGTCCGCGGGACGAAACGGCGCCCATCGAGAGCCGCGCGGCTTCTTCGAATCGCGGAAGTCGTCCGGAGAGTCGCGACGGCCAGAGTCGAGATCTCGTCGTGTACTGCTTCGAGGAGGGGATCCATGAGGCGAAGCGTCTCTTCTGTCACGGGATAAGGGAGCTCCATCGCCCAATCCACGCACGCGGTCCCTTGAACGATTGTCGTGTCCACGATCACGGCTTCGACTGCGGCTTCGAGCACGACCTCTGTCTCGTGAAGCAGGGCTATCATCCCGACTGTGGCTGGATCGTCGTCGACCATCCGGGGAAGATGGGGTCGTAGAATCACGAAGACGTGAGTGCTGCGAGGGAGGATCCGCCAGTAAAGCTGGTTGTTGAGCTGGTGCGCCAGTCTGCAGATCCTTGAGTTCCTTTTGCTTCTTGATCAGGGACAGCAGCGACGCCAGCTTCTCCTTTGATGCGGCGTCTGCGTGGCTTGGACTCGCTCGCGAAGCAGCACTTCCGTGCGATTCTCCACTCGATGAGGCTGCAGGCTTGGCGTTTCGGATCGAGTACTCACTGCCGCCGACCTGTTCGATCTCGTCCGCCGTGTAGAAGCCTCTGGTCTGCCACTCTTCAATCACATGACGTACGTTGTCTTGCTGGCTCGCTGGAATCTTCTTCACGGCCGCGATCGTGTTGTTCATGTGCTGCAGAAACCGCTTCACGAACACATCCTTGGACCCGAGCTTGGCTTGCGACTATGAGATGGATATCCAACGCAACCAGCAAGACGTCAGTCTCTGCAGCATACTCATCCACTAGCAATGCACATTGCAGCCGTTCTTACCTGGCGCATGATCGCATCCATCGCGTAGAGAGCTGTCCATCCATTCATTCACACACAATAATCCAGTCGTCCCGTAACGCCCGTGAGTATCGTTCGCCTTCACCAGCAGCTCTTCTCCACACCAAACTCACCTCCCAGTCGGTGCTCCACCTCTCCCTTCCACAGGAACATCTCCACATCGTGCACCACGCGCTTATAGTCCTACACAACACCATACCGGTACTCTGTAAGTCGCATGCGACGGCGGCTACGGAAACGCTCAGCGACTCGTACCTTCGCGTACTGGAACGCGACGCTCGCGACCGCCTTCACGCGGTTAGCAGACACGCCCTTGGCACTCGCTAAGCCCTCCAGTGCCTTCTGCAGATCCGCGTGGCCGTCCCACGCGCTGCGCGTCGAGCCGCCCATGATGACTGCCGCCTCTTCTCGCTGTCTGCTGGGGAATGATCGCAGCACTATCAACGGGGCCCGTTGCTAAATGAGGGGTGCTTCACACCCACCCGAACAGTGGACAGTTGTCATTTGGCAACTGTCCCAACAGCCAACAGCCAACGAAAACCGGTTTGGAAGAACTTTGACCAGTTAAACATGATTTGGAGATTTAGGAGGTTTTTACGTAAACATGTTTTAACGGTTTACGATGTTTGGGGATGTTTTGGAGACAAATCCACTTGTGCATAAAACAGGCGACTAACAAATTAGCACGAGCCCGAGATGCCGACCTGGCCAGCCGACACAGAGCCCTGCCCAGTCCACCCACGCATGGCATTCACGATCTGGAGGTCACGGTGCACGCGCGTGTACTTGCCAACAGTCGAGAAGCCCTCGACGGTGTAACCACACGAACCCGCACGGAAGGCCTTCTCGTACGGCACGCTGAGCGTACACTTCTGACCCGACGACGAGTCAAAGCCCTTGTTGCAGTCGGAGTATCCGTCTGGAAAGCCAGCCGGAGTGTTGTCTGGGAAGAGCGTGTAGGAGCTGAGCACCACCTTGATCTTCCAGTCGGCCTCGCGGCGGTTGAAGAGCTGCAGCTCAAAGCCGCGGTGGGTCGCCACGTTGCGGTCCTTCACAAGCACTGATCCCTTGTCCTGCATATCACGCGACGACGATCCCTGCTGTTGTTGGTCGTGGTCGTCGTTCTGGATCACGAAGCGCGAGGCTGGCAGGATCCAGCTTCCGCAGATCGGGAACTCCTTCGGGTAGTCCGAGGACCAGATCTTCAGCTTGCTGATGTCTGTCGCTGACAAACCGGCCGCTGCGTATCTCGAATCAAGCTCCTGGTAGAAGTTGTAACCCGAGTTGGCGTTACACGCGAGAAGCTGAGCCTCGCCACCAAGGATGATCTCGCCCCACATGAGGAAATCCGATGGAAGGTTGCCGCCGAGGTACTGGTTCAGGAAGCCGAAGATCGCTGCGGTGTCAGTAGGTCCGATGTGCTTGATGGCGTCAATGCGGAAGCCGCTGAAGCCGATGCCGAGGAGATCCACGAAGTACTGGGCGATACGCTCACGCACGTTCGTCTTACCGGTGTTGATATCCAGCAGACCCACCAACCAACCAGCCGACATGATGAGACCGTCCGTGTACGCGTTCAGCGAACGCTCACAGTGGAAGTCCGATGGACCGTACGGCACGCTGAGCGTACACTTCTGACCCGAAGACGAGTCAAAGCCCTTGTTGCAGTCGGAGTATCCGTCTGGGAAGCCAGCCGGAGTGTTGTCTGGGAAGAGCGTGTAGGAGCTGAGCACCACCTTGATCTTCCAGTCGGCCTCGCGGCGGTTGAAGAGCTGCACCTCAAAGCCGCGGTGGGTCGCCACGTTGCGGTCCTTCACAAGCACTGATCCCTTGTCCTGCATATCACGCGACGACGATCCCTGCTGTTGTTGGTCGTG
>JAADXI010000130.1:0-39952 GCA_023337615.1 Pythium brachiatum | reverse complement strand
GGTTATGCACGGTTCTTATCAAAATAGGTACAAACAATAGTTTACTAAGTACTGAATTACGTGGTATTGGTAGCCATAGCCGAAAATGGTGAATTTAGGGCACCCGACTCACAAACATGATGTGCATGAAACCAAAAGCTCCGCATCTCTCGTATGCGAATCATTTAGCCGATTAGCTTGCTGGAAGTTCAGCGACATGGCTTGTCGTCGTCGTGCGTTCCTTTGAGACTGTAGAAATGCCATCAGATGGGGGACGATGCCACTGGGGCGTGAGAAAGGCAAGTGCTTTGACAAAATTATGCGTAGTTTTATATGCTGCTACTACGGTATACTGGACATCTATTACTGAAAGAGGGGGCTAAATACCAGCGCGTTTAGAGATCCTGCGCACGCATCCAAACACGCCGCAAGTTTCCACTGACTGCGTGTGTTTAGATGCCGACGCAGCGATCGTCGCTCCACTTGCGCAGAGCGAAGCAGAACAGCAGAACCACTCCGGCCACGGCTTACAGATAATATCCAGCCAGCTTTTCGGTGGCGACGTTGGAGCTGGTGGAGCGTGGTAGGCAACGGAGTCGGCTTCGGCGTTGGCTTCGGCGTCGTTGGCGCTGGAGTTGTTGGCTTTGGAGTCGTTGGCGCTGGCGTTGTTGGCGCTGGCGTCGTTGTCATTGGTGCAGGCGACGTTGGAACTGGCGTAACCATTGGCATTGGCGTAGCTCCGGTGTTCTTTACACATTTGCCGTTGACCCACGAATACTTGCCCTTGGTGAGCAGCTCACACGTAGTCTGGGAAGTGAAACCAGGGTAGTAGTCAACAGTAGGCGCTGGAGTTGGAGCTACGGTAGTCGGCGCCGGCGTGGTCGGCTTTGGAGTCGTTGGCGCAGGTGTGATTGCTGCAGGCGTCGTAGGGGCTGCGCAGGCGTGGTAGGAGCTGGGGTCGTAGGAGCCGGAGTCGTTGGAGCTGGTGTCGTTGGAGCTGGAGTCACAGTCGTTGGCTCCGGCGCGGGCGCAGGCATCACACCGTAGTTCGGGTTCTTCATGCTCGCACCGTTCACCCACACGCACTTGCCCTTGGTGAAGACCTCGCACGTGTTCTGCGACTTCCATCCCGGACAGGTGGCGATCGTTGGCGCAGGCGTCGGCGTCATAGCCGTAGGCTCTGGTGTGGTTGGCGCTGGCGTCGTGAGGGTTGGTGTGGTTGGAGCCGGGGTCACAGTCGTCAGAGCTGGCGTCACAGTCGTCGGCGCCGGGGGCGTTGGAGCCGGGGTCGTCGGAGCTGGAGTCACAGTCGTTGGAACTGGCGCTGCCATCAGATGGGGGACGATGCCACTGGGGCGTCGAATGAGGAGGCGGGGCGAGGATCCAGTGTGTGTGTCTCTTTATGTATCGTGCTGGTACGTTCCTGCCCGAGCTGTGCGGCAAGCCGAAACGCTCTTGGGGCACTTGGCTTGAAATTCTGGTCATTTTCCTTCTATCAGTGCAAGCTGCAGCGCCTTTCTTGCTCAGGCTCACAGCCTGTACCTACTCTCTTGGAGCTGGAAGGAGCTCGTGGCACTTCGCTGTCGTCGCCTGAACGAGCGCGTGCTCGAGCAACTCGTCGTCGTCAACTTCCAAGCGCGGGTCCGTCCCCTGGCTCGACCTTGGCCAAGCTCGTTGACCGGGTGATTCATGTTCTCTTACGACGGCCCGGCGTCGGCGCTGCTGCTCAGCACGCTGTGCACGTCGCCGTTCATCTTCTGCAGCGTCAATGTTGTCCTGCGCGGCACGGACCACTGCGCGATGTTGACGCTGTTGCTCAGTCCGCCTCGCACGGCTCGCAGCTACACCAATCACTGACGTTGGAACCCGTTGCTGCTCGGCCTGCCTCGTACGACTTGCTACTGAATCAGATGCACCCACTGCAGTACTTCCACGCTCCAGCTCGGCCCGCCTCGTTCGACTCGCCACTGAGTCCACCGCAACAGGGGCGTCTCCCCCCTCTCTCCTCTGCATGTGCGCCTCCACACACAAGCAGCAGCTTCACAATGAACATGACGTCCGACGACTCGTTTCCTGACTCGGGTCATCGCCTGTCACTTTCAATTTGCACGCCTCTCATGTTGAACCCACGCTATCTCTGATAGGAACTCAACATTGTCGATACGAACGTCCGCTGAATCAGATATATGAGGCTTCACCTGATAAATACTTCACATACTTTATCCAAGAGACTCAGACGCCTCAGAAGGCTTCGGACATCCAATTAACCCGATTTGGGCTGTGCAGCCAGCAGACATATGTCTTTGCTGGCTATCCCAGAATAAAGAAATACTTCGAAGTAATACAAGTCTCTCACCAGGAGTATTAGAATCCTTCTTCACTCAGAGCTGGGGCACTGCGAGGCGATACGTCAGTGCGTTAACCACATTCTGGTCTCGCCACGCCACCAGCCCTGTCAGTGGCTCTGGCTGTAATCGTGGCTCCTGGTTGCTTCGCACTGATCTCATTCCCGTCGCTGAGTGGGTCTTGTCCGCTTGATAGCCCTCGACAGTCTGGAAGTATCCGTCGTGGCGACTAGGCACGAGCACCGCGTGGCTCTCTACTGAGCCGCTGGCCAGTTCACTAGTCTGCTGACGATTGCCGTTGAGTCTCACATACGTTAAGTTGGGCATTCGCTTCAGACATGGCGGCGTCTCACTCAGCAAATTGCCATCGAGCCCGAGTCGCTCGAGTTTCTGCAGTCGCACGACGGCGTCGTCCAGAAATCCACCCAATGTGAGTCGGTTGTGGTCCAGATCCAGCTCCACGAGGTTGATCAAGCGTCGGAGCTCTCGTGGGAGATGGCTTAGCTGGTTGTGGCTCAGGCCGAGTCGGTTCAGAAGCCGCAGACGCGTGAGTTGGATCGGAAAAGCCGTCAACGCGTTGTAATCCAGTCGTAATTCGCTCATTTTGCTGGGGAAGACAACGCTTTCAGGGATACTGCGGAGCTGGTTGCGTTCGAGATACAAACACTCGAGCGACGACAGCTCACTGATCTCCGAGGGCAGCGTCGTGAGCGCATTCCCACCGAGTCCGAGCACGCGGAGCTTCGGGAAGTGTGCGATCTCCGCCGGCAGAATGAAGAGGTGGTGGTTCGTTAGCCAGAGCTCGCGCAAGTGGTGGCCGCTCAAGTGTTCGTGGACGAAGACCTGGCGAGGAAACACTTGGAAGGCCGTGAGCTCAGCAGCGTGAGACTGGCTGGGCTGGCGATGCGTGGATGCGATGCTAAGATCGAGCCGCTTGGAGGTGCGGGCTGAGAACAACCGCCGCTCAAGCAGAAGTTGGCTGGGATCAGGAGCCTCAGTTGTCGGTGTTCCTGTAAGCGCAGCGTGGCCATCATCCGCTGGACTCGCGTACTTGGAGTTCGCGGGGACCTTGGTCTTCTTCTTCACTGAGCGATACGGAGACGTGGTTGCCGCTGGTGTGGTTTTCCCGGGGGGCGATGCCATCACCGCCAAGTTCACGTTGCTCCCACTGCTCCAACGTGAGACTTGGAATGAAGGGACGCGTCAAACAACACACTACAGATCGCATTTTTAGGCATTTTTAGAGATTTTCCAACAGCCACTTCAACATGCGGTTGTGAAGCCATTCACGCAGTCAATACAGTACACTCACTGACTCGCTCTTCGGCGTGACGACACTTTCTGGACGCCCGCCTTCAGTATCCATCGTATCGCTCACCGTCGGATCCAAGCGACTCGAGGAACAGCAGAAACTCGCTGTAACTGTCCAGCAGCGACGCAAACGCACCTCGCCGCCCGCCGCGCCGCGAGCCAAGCGTGTTCTCACTCGCAAACGACGACGCAAA
The DNA here is from genome assembly GCA_023337615.1 of Pythium brachiatum. Taxonomy (NCBI): domain Eukaryota; phylum Oomycota; class Peronosporomycetes; order Pythiales; family Pythiaceae; genus Pythium; species Pythium brachiatum. The sequence continues at coordinate 36,123 of JAADXI010000130.1, read as the reverse complement.
GCTCTCGAAACTCTCGTCCGAGTCGCTTCGCTGACGGCGCCGCGTCGAGCGTCGAGCGCGGTCCAAGTGCTTTACGTTGTCTCCACCAGCGTTACGGTGCGCATAGAAACAGTTCGGGCCGAACGGACACGACCCGAACGTGCCGTCAAAGTACTTGCACTCGCGGATCGCCAGGTGCCGCTTGTACGCATCCACAGCCGCGGTCTTTTCGTCGCCGGTGCAGAACTTGAGTGATGGGACGATGTAATTCGACGGCAGGCGACACGCCGGACACGCACGCGTGACCTCGACCTCCATATCCTTTGACTGGCGCCACGCACGAAGACACTCGAGGCAGAAACAATGGTCGCAGCCTATCATCACAATTAGGATGTGGCGTGAGTACCTCAAATACCAAGGTCCGTATTCACCAAACTCACTCAGCAGCCCGAAGTATTTGCCTTGTTCCACGATGTCTTCGAAGCAGATCCCGCACGTAAATTCCTGCGTCTGGTTGCCCGGCTGAGTACTTGTTGCTGGGGCTGTGTGTGCTCTCGCACCACCACCAGAAGAAGCAGAGCTGGTGGCGTGGCGAGCTGCGTTGTGTGTCTCCCACGCGTGTTGTTGCTGGTTGTTAATCGCAGCCGCAGCAGCAGAAGCCTGAGAGGCGTGGCGCAGGCGGCAGTAGTCTCCATACTTGCAATTGCCGCGCTGGAAGAACGGACAGTCGACCATCGTCGCCGCGACCTGCGCTTTCCTCGTCTCCTCATCATCTTCCTGGTTGTTCCCACACGATGTCTCTGTCGGCAGTGTGTGCGAGTACGTGCAGCGACTTCCGTAGCGGCACTTGCCCAGCACGAAGAAGCGGCAGAGCATCAAGGGGGGCGGCGCCAGCGGCTCTACTGGCGACGGCGGGCGGCGGTAGCTGTATGAGCGTTGTTGGTAGTTGTACTCGTACTCCGTCTCTGCATTGTCTTCTTCCTCGTCGTAGTAGTCGCCGTACTCGTCCTCAAAGTCGTACACCTCCGCGTTCTCTTCGCCTGTGGACCAGCCGCTGTGCGCGTCCTCAAACATCGCGTGCGCGATCTCTTCGTCTTCGTCGCCTTCATAGTCCTCGTCGTAGGCGCCCGCTTCCCACGCCGAGTGGAACACTGCGCCGCCAGTGCCGGTCATCGGGTCGTCCGAGTCTACCACCGCCACCACACTGCACAGACATCCACATACACCACATATCAGTATCTTTTCTTTGCTAGATTCCACAGAATGAGGCTGTGGAAGGCGTACCGACGGCCTGCCGACGCAGACGGGGGCGGCACCGGCGCGAAGCCCCCACTGTGACTCTCTCCACGGGAACTACACGTACACGTAGCCATGATCAGCCTCTATATCTTCATGCTACCGCGGTCCATGCAGCGTGCGTGTGTATGGAGATATACGCACCGTCGTGTAGGCGCCATGTTCGTTCCTGGTTCCTGGCTCGTCTTGGAAGGATCGCCGACGGGATGGGACTGATCACTTGTCGAGCGTGTTGCACTTGGGAGTGATGGTCGTGGCCAGCAAGGGACAAAAAAGAACACGTTGGAATCTAAATCAGGGACAAGAAAGGAATTTTAGTGTGGACCACGTAGGATATGGAATTCTTCCTTCGGATATAGACACCATTTTCACGATAAATACGCATATAGACACATTACCGCATGCTTCAATATGGACAAGTGTATCAAGCTCTTCGTAGCTCACGTGGACTCGGTGGGCTTGGTGGAGGCCGTGTGCTGCTCCAGCACCAACGCCAGTGCGCCTTGTAGACAGAGAACACACATCGTGAGGCCATTCAGACGCTGGTGGGTGCCACTGGGGTCGTCGGCGAAGCACTGCGTGCACTTTCTCAACAGGCCTGGGGTGCAGTTCAGCAGGCGGGTCATAGCCGTCCTCCACTCAGCCGACGAGCGATCCACAGGCGGTGCGGCTGCTCCAGAAGTAGCACAAGAAGGTTGAGTGGGAGTTGCTGGAGAGGCGGCCTGTGGCGTGTGGGTCGGGGCGATTACTGGACTGGAGACGCCTGGTATTGGGACAGTGATTGGAAGGGTCTTGGAGGGAGAAGAACCGAGGAACTGGACCTCGTCATCACTGTCCGTGCGCTCTGACGGCGTCTTCTTGCTGCCGCTAGCGATTTGTCGTCTTGTAGAAGGCTCGGGTATCTTGGGGACTTCAATGTCACCTGTAGAAGTCGATGGTGCGACATCCACGACTTCACGTGGCTCGTTCGTCTTCGGCCTCGCGTCTTCGTCCTCCTCTTTGGTCTCCGAAAGATCAATGACCATTTCTTCTTCTTCCTTTGATCGTCTCTCTTCTGCCTGCTCCTTCGGCAATGTATCACTCTCCGTAACCTCTCGAGCAGCTTGAATTGCAGGTTGCTGTTGAGTTTCTCCATCTTCCATTGCGACGTCCTCCTCTGGGTTCTTGACTGTAACGTTGGTCTCATTGTCCGACGCTACGCTCAAGACAGGACGGATATCCACAGCCGTAGCAGAAGGAAGCTTGGAGGCGATATGCTGCAAGTCCGTCCACGCGAAGTTGTTTCCCACCACGCGAAGGGACTGGAGCTCGACTAGGCGAAGCACCCGCGGCGAGAGTCCTGGCAACGCGTTGTATCTCAAATCCACCTCGCGTAGTCGCACCAGGCCGTCCCAGAATGCGTTCGGGATCTCTGTCAAGTTGTTGTGCGCGAGGCCAATCGTTTCGAGTTGGAAGAGCTGTCCGATCGTGGCTGGCAACGAGACGAGCGAGTTTCCGGTGAGGTTGAGCTGCCGCAAGTGGGTGAGCTGGCAGACTGCACTGGGGAGCGACACGAGCAGATTGTGGCTCAGGTCCAGCACTTGCAGCGAGACACCGAGGCAGTAAGCAGGAGGAAGTCGCGTCATTGCGGTACCACTCTCCCTCCACTCGGTTGACGACGTCAGGGGCTTCGATAGGTCACTCAGTTGTGTGCTTGAACAGAGCTGAACACCGTCGGTCTTGGCTAAAGCTGCTGCAAACTCTTCCGCTCGAGCGCTTTCTCGAGCGCCAAACATGACCTCGAGTTTGCCGAACATCTCCCACGATATCCGTTCCAAGGGATCGGCTTTTGTGCGACGGTGTAGGATCTGAACCAGCCCGTGGACATTCTTGTCTTTGACGTCCAGAAGCACAAGCGTTCGGAGAGTAGCCGCATCGAGAGGGGTGGATTCCTGGAGCGTCTTGTGGCGCAGGGCATTGCGAACTCGACGACTGTCACTCTCTTGGATTACAGCATCTACAAACGGCAAATAATGATCAGCTTTACGTCGGACAAGGCAGGCACAAGGTTGGTGGCTTTGGCGACAACGTACCGAGATACTCCAAGAGGAAAGATGGGTGCGCGACTAAATGAGGCTGGAAAGCAGCGAACTGGCTCGGGCGTTCGTGGATCGATACGTAGTGCAAGCACAACCGGAAGAGCTCCATATCGAGCGGTGACGTCGTCGCGGATGAGCTACTTGAGTGCTCAAAGCAGGTAGAAACAGCTCGCCGCATGGCTGGTACAGCTCCTTCTTCACCCTCCATGTTGCCCAGACACGCCTGTAGCTGACGCTTGATAGTGCGGTTCGTGTCTTCCACTGGTCCAATATCTACACAATAGCGCTTGAGAAGCACCAAGAGCTCCCGCGATACATTCGCATCCGACGGCTGCAGCTTGAGCAGCTCGCATTGAAGCATGAAGCGTGTGGACCAAACCAAACGTCGACATTCCCGTGGGAGCACCGACCACTTGGAGGATCCGCCCTGGATCACACACAGTTCCAGCGCGTCGATCGCGTCTTGTGGCCCACACGCTTGGCTCATCAGCTGTGCTTGTGCCAGGAGATAATACGTGTCCTGAGCGCTGTCTTGCTCATCGTAAATGCCTTCACCGAGTTGACTCTTGGCCACGAAATCTAACGTGTCGCGAAAAAGCGTGTGGAACGCAGTCCGCAAGGCCTCCTGCTGAGCTATCGGATCGATCTCTTCCAAAATCCGCTTGAATGCTCTTCTCGAGTAGACTGGATCGCAGGCTGGAAGCATCGCAATGAGCCGACTCACGAGGAACGGTAGAGTCGGGAACTGTGTACGAATCAGCGCATTCGGAGCGCTGAAGAGTCGAGGCTGATGGATGAGATAATGGTGAAGCGCCTCGCCAAAACGCTCGTATCTCGTGGACGTGTTCTCCTTGTACTTGCTCATGAGCTCCTCAATGAGCTGGTCAGCAATGTCTGGTTTGTCGAAGACTTCTTGAAAAGCACAGGCGAGCGCGGTCCAGACTCGTGGCAGCAGCGCAATCCACTTCCGAGCGACGTCCACGTAATCCACCAACTTTTTCAGTCGTGCGGCAGTCGAGATACTTGCATCGTAGGCGACAATCACGACCCAATTGTGGCGGAGGACTTCGAGCCCGGGTGGAACAAATTCGGGATCACCAAATTCCTCGAAAGCTACTCCGCAGATCCGTTGACCTTCCTTTAATCCCCTCGCTGAAGCGGAAGCGAGGTCTGACGAAACTGGCAGCAGCAGCCGGTAGATGTTGATCGTGTCGCTCTCACGGAATGCTCGCTCTCGAAGCCACAACGGAACCTCGCCGAACAGCGCGATATGAACGTGAAGGCCGTACAGTATCAGGAGATCATCACCAATCACTCGCCCTCGCACAATTTGTTTCCACATCGCAGTCTCCTCATCCTGGATTTTTCTTGCGACGAATGACCACAGAAATGACGACGCCTTGTCTGGTCTTCCCGCGGAACAACACAGCGCACACAGCTGAACCACGATATCGCACAGCAGCACGGAGAACGCATCGTTGACGTCACGCTGCGTGGCTTGCTGGGATGCGGCGGCGATGATTTGCAGTTGCCCGAGGTACATGGCCGCTGCATCTTCCAGCGAGTCGAGGTTTGATAGTTGAAGTTGCAGCAAATGACGCCACAACGACACAGAGAGGGGCAAAAATCCGAGAGCCTGCTCGGTGGTTTCTTGCTCGGCGTTGACGTTGCGCTCCGTGGTCAAGAGTTCACTCATACGCAAGTGGGTGAGCCACAACTCCTCACAATACGCGTTGGACTCGATCTCAAGCGCGCGTGAGAGCACGTGAAGGCTTTGCGCGACATTCTCTTCTTTGATTTGGACGCGCGGGTTGGAGGAAGAGCTACGAAGAAGAGCGTGGAATGCTTCAAGCTCTCCCAACAGAAGTGCCGGGCTTGAAAGTCTGGCCTGGTCGTCACTGAGTCAAACAAGAATCGTCAACAACCTTATCTATCAACATCCCGTGAACGCTATGCAAATCTTACCTCCAGGAGATTTCGAGTCTCAAGCACCGAAGCGCGAGCAACAGCCACGCATCTGCGTCCTCTGGATTGGTTGCGACGTGCTGCTGAAGGTCGGAAAATGCATCATCTGCGTCGGCGTTTGTTCCGTTTTCCAAACAATATCGTGCAGGAGGTCGCTGGTCGTCATCGCCGCTCTCTTCAGACGACGAGCTTCCAAGTTCGAGAAAATCTTGGTTTGCAGCGAGCGTGTCACTATCATCACTGGCATCTGGCGGTGACTGCTTCACGGTCGCGTCTTTCTCCTTTCGAGGTTGCTTCCCATCTTGTGTAGGCGTCACCGCAGGCTCGATCTACAACCACAAAGATCAGCCCCTAGTCCACACCCACACCAGATCAAAGCACTAATTGACCAATCCAACCTGCTCGAAAATCTTCTTTGGTGACGGCCACCACTTGCTCAAATCTTCTCGTAGCTGCATGAACTGGTTCAGCGCTATTCGTGTGGCTTGAGGCATCAGCGGATCTTCCGTTCGCTCTCCGCTATCGATTTGATTCACAGTATCATCGCAGCCGTCCGCACGCTCATCAAAATCACGCTGGTGCTGGTACGGACAGTTTGCATCGTTGCATACACCGCTGAGCTCAAACATACACATCACTCTGTCCAGGGTATCAGTCAGTTGCCACCGACCCCGCTCTCATCTCACGCAGCACACTCACTTCATGGGATCTGCGCGCTCATTGTGGCGTCGGCGTTTGTTTCGCTGGATCTGCTTCATCACGGATTGATCGAGATCGAACGGACGGCCAAACGTTGTTGAGGCAGCTACTAACGATGAGGACGCTCGCGCCACATGCTCCGAACCGTGGCTGCTGTCGACGAGTGCCATTGCCGACTTCCAAACTGGAGATAGATGAGGGTACGCTGTTTCCGGCACGTCACGCTGATGACTGATCCCGAGGCAATTCGCCAAGAGCATCTCGAGAGAGGTCGCCGTCTCCTTGCTGCGCTCGCCCAGAACGGAGCTCGCATGGATCGCATTGATCGCACCGACGAGCCGCAGAGCTCTCGAGGCGGTGGGCGACGCACTTGTCCACGACGTGATCATCTCATCAAGCGTCTTTTTCTCGGCCTCGACCAGCGACTGGACTTCGCTCTTCGTCAACGCAGTCAGTGGAGAAGTGGTGACGCCATTCACTCGTACGGCTTGAGGAGCGTCTCCGTCCCACCCGCCAACAAGCAGCTGCATCGCTTGTGCGTGGCGCTGGACCAGCGCTCGGATCTTGTCCTCAGTATATTGTTTGCTCGTGCACGCCACGAGCGTCTCCTTCAGCTGCCCGATGGAACATTTCTGTTGTAGGCACACAAGTCCCTTTATAAGTCTCTTTCTTCCCAGTTCGCCTGCGGGAGAGAGAGCGCGAACTCACCGTGCCCGTCTGGAGAAAATGGCGCGTCGCCACACGAAAGGCCAGCGACGCTAGTTGTGTAGGAGTCTTGCACGCAACATCTTCCACCGCGACCACTGATTATAGCCACGCCATCGATCGTGAGATCAAATATTCAATGTAGTATCTGCCCAGTGGAGGCCACTCACATGCTGGGTAGTGGACACTCGGCACTTGTGCGACAGTCGTAGACGACTGTGGGCCGCGTCGCTTGCCCAGCACACTGGATGATGCTAGTACGAGCACGAGTTTGTTGCTGCGACGCGCAGGAAACGCGGCAGGCGAGGACGCGGGCGGAGAAGCCGACGGCGACGTTGCTGGAGCCTCTGGTGGGCTGCTTCTGCTGGTGTTGACCGCCGCAGGACGGTCATTCTGACGCAGCGATCGCAACTGGTCCGACATCTTCGTGGCGACCTCTACCTGCTTCTACAAGCACCACCACAACAACGCCATGAGGTTCCTACCCAATTCCCACCCGATCAATCCTACTATTCGTACCTTGACCACCTGTCGCGTCTGCTCTCGTAGCTCCTCCATCAACTCTCGCTTACTCTGCACAGTCTTCAATAACGCAACACTCTCTGGCTGTGAGTTTTGCGCCTGTGGCTCTGGAGACGCCACAGGCTCATGAGAAGGAGGCTGCGGATCCAACAGTTGATGCAGCCGCGCGTCCTGCTGCTGGCGCGTCTCGATCCACTGTAGGCGCTGCATCTCCAATGCTCTCTTCTTCTGCACAACGTGCCGTTCCGTCTCTAACGACAAGAGCCGCGAGCGGATCTCCGCGACGGAGAACGACGCCATCGCCGTCGGCTCGAGCTCTTCCATTTCCATGCGGCGTGATGAGGTGGTTGCCTTTGATGGGGGCCAGGATCATCAGGCCAAGAATAGGACAAAGCCTTAGTTTAGGATAGCATTTATGTAAACCACACTATTTGTTGATAGTGTTGTCTCAGTCCAAGTTGACGACTCTTCAAGATCGCATTGGATCTCGAGTCTCAAGTGAGCTAACGAAGCGACACATCCACGAGAGAGGAAGGAGATCATGTCGGGCGTGCAGGTGCTGCAGGATGGTAACCCACGCAAGGGCGGCATGGATGAGGATGAGCGCGACCAGTGCATCCACGGTGCGTGCGTGGTTGCGTGTACGTTGGCAGCTAAGCTAGACCAGATCTGACTCACGGAGATGCGATGGCGATAGATATCATCAACTGGTTCGAGCGCAAGGCCGATCTCGAGGCCCACGGCGCCAATAACGAAGGTTTGTAGTTGTATTGTATGCCTGTATCTGCTAGAGTAAGGCTAATGTATCTTGTGGCCGTGCAGAGATCGACGCGTTGGAGGAGGAGCTAGGTCGTGAGATCCCGCCGGTACGTGGAGTGGAGGTTGAATCATCTCTTGAGCGAGCGTGAGCTCACAAATCGCTGCGTTTCTGATAGACCCTTCGAGGCCTGCTGAAGAAGCAGAGCGGAGGACTCTGGTTCGAGAACTACAAGTCGTTGAGCCCAGAGGAGATCGTGCGCACCACCGAGACGCTGTCGGGCTACGACGGGTGGAAGAAAACATTCGTGCCGTTCGCGGCCGACGTCGACAGCAACTCGCTCGTCGTCGACGTCGCGGCCAAGAATGCCGTGTACTACTTCTGTGACGATGGTGTGGGCGAGCAGAAGGGCACTTCGCTGTCGTCGTACCTGGAGAAATATCGAAACCAATTGCTGTCGGGCCAGTACGACTTCGTGGAGGACGTTGGCGTCGTGGAGCGATCGAGCTCACGAAAGTGAGCCTTTGAAGGCGGGCGATCGGGATCTCCACACTCAGAGCCAACAAGTGTGAAGCCCACCAGCCGAGTATAACAATCAATTGATCAGCTATATTGTTCCCTATGCCATTGTACGGATGCCCATGGGCTTCATCTCGGATCTCTTGGCGTGGAGCACGTTGTGTCCCGCCGCCGATTCTTTCTGTAGTGTGAACTCTGTGTGCCTCATGATCTTCTCGTGTCGCTTGCGAAGGAACAAACCAAACAGAGCCACAAACGAACAGAGCACGGCGACTGTGCCGATCAATCCAGGGATGGAGATGTCGCCGGCACCACCCGCAACACTAACATCCGCAATCGAATAGCTGAGCTTCACGCCTGTAGTCTCTACACGCCGCGCGAATGTTCCACGCGAACGTAGCGTGCTCGAGGCGTTTCCAAGCTCGAGCTGAAGCTGCTCCCAGATATCACTCAGCGACTGCTCACCGACACGAGACGCTGGGAGGATCTGGAAAAACACCACGATACTGCCTCGCTTCACAGCCGAAATCTCGAGTCGAGTGCGTGGAATCTGCAGCGCCGCCGCGACTTCCGTCGTGAACGCAAGCTCAAACGCGTCCCGGGACTCGGGTGAGAACAGCACTTCGTCGTAGCTCGTCTCCACTTGGTACCGCACAGTCACGAGCTTGGATCCGCACTCCATGCCATTACAGACGCGCGTGAGCGACGGCTTCTTGTCGGGACATAGCGAGTCCTTCGTAGCCTTCTGGTCCAGCAGTGCATCCCAACACGTCGCCTCTCGAGTGCGCTGTCCACCGCCACAGCCGTTGGAGCACGCCCCCCACTCGGACACCTTCCACACAAACTTGGTGGCTTCATTCTTGACGCTGCAGTCGGGTGGATTGAATCCCGGTCGGCAAATACAGTGGCCTCCGGCAGTAGATGTTGCACCTTCTTCGCTGAGTAACCGGCCGGCCGACAGGTCCGCTTCGTAGCTTGGAAAGCACGTGCCGTGGCCTGAACACGTCACGCGTCCACACAGATCCGGTGGGTGCAGCGGACTCACAGCGAGCGACTTGGCCGACCACGTGGAGTATCCGTTGATGTTCTTCGCGCGCACCTTGAACGTGTACGAGCGACCGTTGATTAGCGACGCGATCGTCACAGACGTAGGCACGAGCTCATTCTCGTTGGGCCCGTTTGTGGTGCTGTTGGCAGTCTTTGTGTCCACGATCACCACAGAGCCTGGCATGTGCGCGATGGCTTTCGTGCCGGCGACTTTGCCTTCGAGTTCATCGATCCACGCGACTTCGTACTCGAGAATTGGATCCGACCCGTCGTCATCAGGCACCTGCCACGACACCACAGCGCTGCTGTCGAAGCCGGCGGCCGTGACGAGCGTCGGTGGCGACGGCACGCCGTGGATTTCGATGACGGGAGTGGTCGGAGCGTCGGTCTCACCAACTGCCGGGAGGTCTCCAGACGATGATGATGATGACGATGATGACGACGACGACGATGACTGCGCAGCAGTCACATTCGGCTGAGCGGTTGCATTGGCTGGTGCAGCAGTCGTATTCGGCGAGGTAGGAGCTGGCGATGCTGGTTCTTCGATGGGTATCCGCTGGATATCGGCAGTCGAGTTCTTCTCCACGGCGACGGGTTCAGCTGACGACATGTTTACTGCCATGCCTTCCTTCAGTTTGGGAACGACCACTCTTGCCTCTGGCGCGAGCAGCGACTCGAACGTGATCGTATCATTCGAAGCATCCGTGGGACTGGAACCAGCAGACGAAGACTCATTCAGAGATGTTTCCAGCGTCCAATGCGTCGCATTGGAGCCGTCGTTTTCGAACAACGACTCGAATGTGATCGTATCGCCGCCAGTAGAGTCACTAACGTTTCCGTTAGCAGATTCGTAGCTGCTGGAGCTGTTCTGGAGCTCTAGAGCCGTGGAATTCGCGCCGACATCGCCGATACCCGCGCCAGATCCGGACCCACTCGCCCAGGCCTCCACGCTCGCCAGTGAGACACGACTAGACGACCCCACGGACAAAGTAGCCGCGTACAGCGCTAGCAGACGCAGCGTAGATCCTCTTCGTACCATCTTGGCTGCTGTGACGCCACGTCGCGACGCCGCAGACACGAGCGATCGATCGATGCGAGTCATTTTCGCTCATCAAGGAATCTGAAGTTAGGCGACTGTTAGCGAGAACATTCAGCCAATCACCAGACGGATAAGGTACAACGTGTGTTTTCATTGGCTGGAAATGCGTACCATCTCCAATAAAGGCCCCACAGACCACTTGAACCCATTTCCAGCTCCAGCCAAAATGCCAGGCAGTTTGTATGAATATGCACAGAAATGCCTACTCTGCTTCGTGCTAATACTACGTAGTATGATCATAGCGACCACCACCACGCTCCGAGGAAGACACAAAGCCTACTCGTCGTTCTCGGCGATGGCGAGCACGGCCTCTGGGTTCTGGAGATCCTTGCGCAGCGCGGCCGGCGTCTTGCGGCGGTCCTCGTCGGGCACCTTGTAGAGGCACTTGCCCACGAGAAAGTCCTGGCGACGCTTCTGCGCGCGTACACCCTCGGGCGTGTCGTCGATGCTCGCCTCCAGCGCGATCTTGAGCGTGAACATGAGACTGAGGAACACCGTGAAGTACCACACGCGCGTCGCCGTGGACGTGCCCATGAAGTAGCCGCCTGTGAAGATCACGACGCCGCCGTTCGTACAGATGGAGATGGCGGCAAAGATCTGCAGGATCGGGTACCAGTAGCCCATGTCCTTGACCTTCTGCGGACGCGGGCGACGCGACTCGTACAGCAGGCGGTACGCGTCGAGACGGATCTCAAAGTAGTTGGTCACGTACGAGAACAGACCTGAGAGCGGGAACGCCACAGCGAACATGCTCGTGAAGCCGAACTGGATCACCATCTCGAGGTAGTCGTTGAACGTGCCGACCCAGTCGTACTGCGACAAGAACAGCTCGCGCTCGGCCGGCGACGGGATTTTGTAAGCGTTTTCGCGCTCCTGGAACAATCCCGTGAGGCGGAAGCGCGTGACGTAGGTCCAGAAGCGAGGGATCGCGACTTCCGTCACGTTGCTCGTGATCAGACGCGACACGAACACGATCAAGTACGTGTACCGCAGCTCCGACATGCACGTGGGCACGCAGCCTTCCAAGTCGTCCTTGACAAACGCCACGTAGAACAACGCGGCAAAGTTGTTGACGAACTGGAACATGACGCTCTTGACAATCAAACTGTTCTCGTACTCGACGTCCGTGCGGTGGTTCTCGTTGTCGTTCAGGTACATGGAGATGTAGTAGAAGATCTTGCCCATGATCGTGATCTGCGCGACGTTGGCAAACGCCGAGATCATTGGACCGACCTGGATCTTGTGCTTGGCCAGTTCAAATGTGAGGTCTTCGGCGTCTTCTCCGTGCGTGAGATCGTACCGCAAGTAGAAAATCGCCAACACGATCACGACGACGATCAGCATGAAGATGGCGGTGACGACCCAGCTGAGCGCCACGCGCTTGATCTTCTCACGCGGGCTGAACCAGCGTGTGGGCGAGCCGTCGATCGGCGACGGGATGTGCTCGCCGACGAATTGCGGACGCAAGTGCTCGGTCTCCTCAAAGTCCGTCGTGCCCCAGCGCAGACACGCACGCGCATTGTGGCGCTTCCAGTTCATGAGGTACACAGTGGTCCAGATCGTGATCAGCGCGCCGAAGATCGGCGACACGTACGTGAACACGTGGCGATGCAGCTCATCATCCCAGAGCGAGAAGTTGAGCACGAATGGAATGAGACCGACGACCATCGGGTACGTAAGCCACTTGGTGCTGTGGCCCAGGAACAGAAAGTACAGCGCGACCTTGACGCCAAAGTAGTCCCAGACCTCCTCGAATGGCTGGTTCATCGGCGCGTTGGTCCAGCGGATCCATCGCTGCTCGAGCTTGGCCTTGGCGACCTCGTCGTGGAGCGGGTAACACTCGACGACCATGCCTTCGTACAGCAGACGCTCGAGCTCACAGCCGGCACCGTGCGTAGGGTCCGTGATCATGCGCTCGATGATCACCATGCGCTCCGTGGCACTGAACAGCGAGTTGTTCGGTCCTTTTTTCTCGAAGAAGCGCTGCACGTCCTCCTTGCGCGTGTACGGCGCGTAGATGTACTCGTAGCCGTTGTACGGCAGCGAGTTCTTGACGTCGCGGATGCGGAACGGCTTGATGTTGTGCTCTGGGATGCCGCGCTTGGCTGTGTTTTCTAGCTCTTCGGCGTCCAGCAGCATGCGCAGCTTCATCTTCTCCGCGATGCTCTTCAAGCGTTCCTCCGGCGCACGCAGCTTGCAGAACACGAGCTCTCTTCCCGTGGAGTAGAACAGCTTGGTCTCGAGCCCCGTGGCGCGCAGCTTGAGGATGATGTTGTCTCGGTGGTCCTCCGGGTCCGGATCCTCGCGTGGTGGGTTCGGAAACACCACGACGTAGTCCCACGAGTCATTCTCGGTCTCGTCCTCGCTGCCCAACGCGCCGTAGCCTTTACCATTTCGGATGGAGACCGATACCGACATGATGGTCTGCGGGTCTTCTTCTCGCGGCTCTCTTGCTCTCTCTCTCTCTCTCTCTCTCTATGTGGCCTGGGACCTCCCCACCTCACCACGCGCTACTGACTGATGGCTCCCCCTTCACGATCCCCGGGATCGACGTGATTTGCTTGGAGCTGCTGGACGGAAGACTCGATCCAGTGGGACAAATCAGTGAGGTTGCACGAAGGGCCGCCTAGAAGACCCACTGTCTTCAAGTTGGTTGCGCGAAGGTTGCAAGAAGAGATGGCACTGTCACGAGGAGACACTATTTATCTGTTTCAAACTGTTCAAAACAGATGAGTTCTGAAACTTCGAGGTTCTGGAACTTGAGGAAGATGCTGGTTCTGTTCTGAAACTGTACCCACAATTGTGACATTACCCGTAGTCTCTTTACTGAAGCAGAATGAAGCCATAATAAGTGACATGCGTGTAGTCACTCGAACGAGGAGAGGTGAAGCCATACTGATTCTTGTTGGAAGGCGAAACGTGACGAGGCACGGCAGCATCTCCGATCCCTCACCTCTTTTTTCGCTTGTGGCTTCACCTCTTGGGCTGTACATGAGGTAAGGCAACCGAGTCAGTTGAGGTGACCCCTGTAAGCACGCGATCGAGGCTGACAAAGGATTTCTCAATAATCCATTCTCGTATCAGCACAGGATTCTCGGAGAATCTCCGACGGAGATTCAATCGAACAATAGCGCGCGAAAGATCGCGCTCAGCCACACGAATCCTGCCACCATGGTGGAATCACTTGCCTGAATACAGTTTGAGGTACTGTCCCGCAGTGCAAGCGATCTTCGCGTGGCTACAGGGTGCGCCGAGTGGCCGGAGCAGACTCAACTGCATGTATGTATCCGCTCGCGACCACCATTTTAATCTCAGTGTCTCGCCATCAAAAGCTGCATTCGTTTTCGCGGTTTGCCGGCGTCATGGAGTGGAGGTCGGACCAACATCGGTGCGTGTTGTTGAGTGAGTTATGACGCAAATGCCGAAAGAATCCAGGCCAAATCAACAGAATCCAGTATGGTATTTCGTCCGCGTCGGCCACGTGCCCGAGCCAGACATTTCCACAGATGCTCCAACATAATGAGTTTTTGCTCCGTTGCCGAAAACCATGTGCTGCTAAATAGCTCCACCATTGACGAGCTCAGACAGTGAAAGGACAGTTAGATCCGGAAGGCTCGTGAGCCTCAGCCATGACAGCCGCTCGCATTCGCTATGGGACGAAGGCATAGAGCGATGACAAGGAGCTGCTGGCGAGCTCTGACTGGACTAGGTGCACACCATCAGCCGAGTGTCATGCTGGCCACGCCCCACTCACAACCTCAGAAACCGAGGTGACGTATTATCGCCCAATTTTAGCCGCCTCTACCGAAGTGAGCGGTACGGTATTTTTACAAGATGCAATCCACCCGCTGCTGCTGATCGGACTGCCGACGCGGCGCGATACTCTTCTGGCGACAGCTCTGTGCATGGGACTGCGGGGACCCGCGTGCGGGCTGCAGCTTCGCTGACGGCGTGCCGCGATGGCTGCACCCCACACTGCAGGATGCAGTTCCAACCAATCTCATAATAATTGAGAGATGATTCATTGTGGCTTGAACAGTCACACGCCCACACGCACACCAAGCGCCCTTTGGCAGCCGCGCATGACGCGCAACTCATCATTTCCGACTTTCTGGCTGCGCTGCGTGGGTCACTGGCCCCAACTGAACCACTCGGAGATTGAGTCCAATTATCCATTCTTACAGGTTTTGGACATCAACCACACTGTGTCATCCACTATTTCTGTACCAAAGTAAATTAGGTTTGACGAGCCCAGAGGCCCAGATGGGTGCATAATGTCCAGCGCCCGTTCAGAATCCAGCTGCCCAAATGGGGTGCGGAAATTGCCGCATTTTCCTCTTATTCGCCGTCATCCTGTCCTATCTCGTTGGCGTTACATGGTGGGCTCGACGTTCTCGCTCTTCATTGGATAGCGACGGCAGAAAAATCTATCTGCGAGGTCCAACCCGCGCGACTCTCACAAAACAGGGAGAGATTTTGAATGGATTGTGGATGGAGAAAAGGGCAATCCCCATTTTACTCCAGGAAAAAAATGGCACAGCACCCGGCCTGTGAGACATCGGGCGACTGCCATCTGTGCTTTTCCTTCTCGTCTCTCGTCTCTCGAGCCGATAGTGTGAGTGAATCCACCAGGCATTTCAGGATTTGCAGTCAACATAACAGGCGCTTTGGTCCTCGCACCGCGGCCACCCAAAGCAGAAACGTGGCTGCAGTCAGTCAAGCGTTCACTCCGTCCACTACCGGTACTCTTCCGTCCGACTGCGACGGCGTCACTTTCCAATTACGGTGCTGAGTGAGAGCGAGCTGATCACGATGATCCGCAAGGCACGCTCGAGTCTGTGTCTGTCGTTCCTCTCGACATCCACGACCGCGTCCACGGCGTCCGTGTCCTCGACGTCCTCGCGGCGGTCGACGTTCCTGGCGTCCACGACCATCGGTGGTGGTGTGCCCATGGAGGACTGGCTGTACTGGCAGCGGGACGAGGCCAAGCGCCACTGCTGGACCAAGGTGTACGCCGTGCTGCAGGACGAGTTCCTGCTCTTCTTCCAGCAGGACGCCAAGCACACCAAGACGCTGCTGCTGCAGATCGCCGTGTCGACGGTCGAAGTCTCGGGCGAGAAGCAACTGCGCATTGTCGACCCGAACGGAGAAGGGCTCGAGATCTTCCTCATGGACGGGCTCACGTTCGATGCGTGGCGGCACCGGCTCCAGGACGCGGCGACTTTGACTGCGCAGTACTTCCAGTTCTACGAGGTGAGCCACGTCAAGGAGCTGCCCCGCAACAGCGCCTACCGCGGCAGTCTGGTCTCCTCGCGACGCATCAAGAAACGCACGCGCTGCAAGGAAGCACTGGTCAAGATCGCCCACAAGTGGCGGCAGTCGCTGCTTCCTGATGAACGCCACACCCTGTGAGCTGTTCGCGTCTCTCTTCTCCGTGCCTGCGTCCGACCGCCCGTCCGCCAAGCTGCCGGTCACCATCAAACTTGACCGTGCCACCGTTTGGCGTCCATACCCTCAACGCTATTTATGCAACGCAAGCGTTCGCTCGCGTGCCGCGCTACCACTACACAAGGAATAGTCGTACCGACACTAATATCAATTCCACTCGGCAGTCCATCCACTGCCGGCTACCATCCCACCCACTCTCTCTTCTTGCTTCTTGCCTTGTGGTTTGTCGCCCTCGCAGATTCGAACTCGGTTTGAGAATGATGGAACTGGATCCACAGCGTCGAGATCGCGAAAGGTCACACGCCGAGGCTTCCAGGCCTGAGCTTCAACCTCGGGATTCGTACAGACGACAGCAGAGACACGGTTGCAGCGTCGCATCTTGGTCCCGTGATGGCATCGTCGAGCACACACTTCATGGAACTCAATATGCGATATAAAAGGTTAACGCATATACATTCTCAATAATAATAGATAATCATAAAGGGCGGGTATGTGTATACACAGGTACAGGGGCTTTTCCCCGTGGGATCCGGTCTGTGTTCGCTGGCAAGAAAGGTACGCTTGATGACGGGTTCTCTCTGACCATCATAGAGCTTGGCGGGGCGCGTTCCTGGGCAATCTCCCAGTCGCTCCCTTGCTCTCCATCGCCACTGCCAGTGCAGTGGCAGTGGGCCGGCCATTCGCGTGTCCACCGTTTCGCTTCCCTCGGTGCAACTGGCTGGTTCGTTGGTTCCGTTTCGGCTAAATCTCCAGCCAGTGAGTGGGCAGGAACACGAACCTTCCGGACTCTTGGCCCGTGACTCACCCTCCACTCCACTCCATGCTCCTCGCCTTACTGTGAGCTGTGTTATTTATCTGTTCCGTTTGCTTGTGTTTGTTCCGGTTGGGTTGTTGGTTCCAGACCATCACAACCGGATCCGCCGCACGGCGCGAGAACCAGTTCTCGCGCGTCCAGTTCGAGAAAACAATCCTGCTGGTCAATTCAGTCGGTCCCCAGCGAGGACAAGTTGCCGTCGTGTCGTCATTTCTCTCTCTCTCTATCAGCTGCTGTGTTGCGTGGTGCGCCACTTCAGATCCGCAGAAAACAAGAGAACCGTTCTCGACCCCGTTCGGTTCAGTCCGCTCCACACCCTCACGCTCCACGCTCCTCCGTTCAGTCGGTCGGCAGTCTGCAGAGCTCCCCACCACGAGGAGATCTCCGCGTATCATTAATCCCCACCACCACCACCACTAGAAGAAGATGCCACGCAAGCGCTCGCTGCCCACGACGGGCAGCATCCTCTCGAGCGCGTCCACCGAATCCATCGTGTCCGTGGATAACTCGCTGCTGGATGAGTATGCCGGCACGCTGTCTGCGTGGATGTACTGGAAGCGAGACGCACACTGCTGGATGAAGGTGTACGTGGTGCTGCGCAAGCACTTTGTGTGGCTGCTGCGCTCCAACAGCGCGTCGTCGTTTGCCTCGCCGCTCATCCACATGGCCGTCACGGGCGTCGAGCGCACGACGCTGCGGAGCTTTCTCATCACGGGCCCAAGCCACGAGACTATGGAGCTGCATCTGTACGACGAAGACGAAGTCTGGACGTGGTTTGATGCGCTCATGGAGGCTGTGGCCTGGACGCGCACGTCGCTCGACGAGCGTGCGCAGCAGCACAAGACGGCAAGTCGATCGCGCCACAGCACGCTCTCGGCCGTGGTCTCCACGGGCAGAACGTCGGTGGACAAGGAGTACCGAGGCACGCTGGTCGTGTACAATGAAGAGCGCAAGGGCAGCACGTGGCGCCGCTTTTGGAGAGAGAAGAAGACGAATATCAAGCAGGCGTTGCGCAAGCGCGTGGAGGAGATCGTGGACAAGTTTGATACGACGCCCACGCGACGAGCGCTGTGCTGAAGCCTACACTCCTCCAGGCCAAGGACCATGACGACCATCGAGACGAAGAGCGGCAAGAGAAGAGAGAGAGCAGGACAAGACTGTGTGTATGTGTGTCATGTGTGTGAGTGCCGTGAAGTCCATTATGGCGTCTGCAAGTGGACGCCTTCTACTACAATATTTAACCCCAATATCACAAAGAAGATCATTTGACATATTGCTACTCTCATTCTTCCACTGTGGAAGCCATGCGCATGGGAGACACACCGCAGCATGAGATCTTTGGCTGCATTGGCCTGCTGGCCTTTTCGCTGGTTGCATTGCCGTGATAAAAAGTGTACCCACCCACGCTGAGAGCCGCTCTGTGTTTTCATTGAAGCGTCGTCCTTGAAGTTAGCCCCATCAAAAGATCAAATGAGCTGTTCGGAACGAGAGGAGCTCCTGGAAGCTTGAAGTTGCGAATTTGAACCACGACACCAAAGATCGCACCAGGAATTCCACGGAAATCGAACCCAAGCAGAGAACAGAGAATTAGAAGCAGTGCATCAGCTGATCGTAAGGATCTTCCTGGAACCAGCTCCATCATGCCAGTCATGTCAGTCACTCAGGCATCTCCATCAGGTGGATTATATTGACACTCGTGACTGCGAGAAAGCGACAGCCCGGAAAAGAGAACAGTAAAAACCACCAATCTTCCTTCTCACGACGCAGTACGTGGTCTGTTTCCCTCAGCTTCACGCCGTGGTGGCTGGCTGGCGCGCCTGGACCGTGGCGTAGTACTGCTTCACCCACTTGTGCATGTGGCTCTTCTCGATCTCACGGGCCAGCTTGACGGACTGCGGGTCGAGCTCGTTGCTGAAGAACAGATCAATGTGGTGGGCGCCACCGTCCACAGGCACGTACACGACCGAGTCGGACACGCTGGCCAGCACGCCCGTGCCCGACCACGGGTCGTAGTTGCCATTGCTGAGCACGATGTTGCTCGCTGCCTCAAGCGCCTTGCGGCCGCCGTACTGCGTGACTGCCCACTTGGGACGCAGGTGGATGCCCCACTGCTTCATGCAGGCAGCGTCGTCGGCCGACTGGTCGCTGGGCACGGACCAGAACATGTCGCTCACGCCGTCTTGGCTCTGCGGCATGTAGAGCTCCGAGCAGAAGAGATACTGCCAGAAGTCGCCGTCGCGGGCCGACTCGTTGGACGGCGGGCTCAGCTGGAAGCACGACGCGTCGTTGGTGCTGTTGTAGTACACGCCCACGGCGTTGCGGAACGCACGCAGCAGTCCAACGTCATCGCTTTCAGCGTACGTGTCCTTGAGGTGCTCACACGACACGCGCACAGGGTACGTTGGCAACACGCTCACGCCGTTCATGATGTACGGCGACGGGTAAGGGTAGTTGCCCATGGCCAAGTAGTCCCACGCGCTCTTGGCCCAGTCAATGAGGGCCGAGACGTCGTCTTCCGTGTCGAGCTTCTCGCCGTCACACAGTGCAAAGGCACTGAAGAGCTCCTTGCGGCCGCTGTCGCTCGAGCCCAGCGTCTTCATGGCCTTCCACGCACGACGCACGTTTGGAACACACTGCTCCGACGAGCCAGCGGCTGGCGACGCGTCGAACGTCGTGACGCGGGCAAAGGCCTCCGTGTCCACGGGCTTCTCGTCTCCAGTGAACGCCAGGATCGGCGCCGACGCCGCGATCACGCCGTCGATGGACGATGGGTACTTCATGCGGAACCACGAGCCGAGCATACCGCCGTACGAGCCGCCGAAGCCGATGACAGGCACGTCCAGCACGTAGGTCTGCTTGAGGTGGTCGATGAGCACGGCGTAGTCGGCGAGCGTCTGCTCCGTGGACAGGTACTGCATGTTCTTGTCGACTTCATCTCCGAACGGCACCGACTTGCCAAAGTAGCGGTGCTCGGCGAACACGAGCATGGCGCCAAATTCCTCGGCGTTCTCCCACATGAGTCCCGTGTTGTTGAGGTACAGTTCGACATCGGCCTCGTTGCCAACGTAGAAGAAGATGGCGCCGTCCTTCTTCGAGTGCTTGTCACACACAAAGTAGCGCTCCTCGTAGGTCGGGCTGTTGGCCACAAAGTGGTCCAGCGCCTGCGTGAAGTACAGCTCCTTGCACTCCTTGAGCAGGTTCGGCGTGCCGTCCGGGTTCAGCTCGTACGTCGCCGCAGACGCGCTGAACGTGGAGCTCATCAGCTCAGGGGTCTGGACGCCCTGGAACTCCACAAGCAGCACCAGCGGCGCGAGCAGCAAGCCCACCACCGCGCAGATCAGCGGCAGCTGCTTGAGACGCGTAGGCGCCTCGTAGCGCCGGCTCAGCGGCGCGGCGCCCTCTCGTCCGAGCATCGGCAGACGCTCCTCGCGCGTCGTCATTAGCGGCGTGTTCATTGCTGTTTCTTCGTGTGGCAATCGATCTGCGTGGCGTGCGGCGTGTCGGTGACTGGCTGACGTCCCAGCGTGGCAGCTCCCTCTGCAAGAAGCCCGATCTTCTCTTCCTTCCTGGTCACACAATCCCAATGGTGACTGTCAGGCAAGGGGGCCTTTCTGGGCACTCCAGATCCGCTCAGATTGGACTCATTCGTACTTAGTCGAGTGAAACCATCACTCCTATGTACCCATCCCATTCATATTCCCATTTCAAGGTGAGACAAGATGAACTGGATCTACAACTAGGTGAAACTGCCACAGACGTCAGTTTCTAGTCGCATAAAACCTCGTTTTTCCTGTGGGTGCGTGAGGTTTTATATTCCTTGCGGTCTTGGAGGGGGAGGGAAACAGACTCGCGAAAAGCACGGCAACGTGGCGTGCGCTGGCATCGCCATCTCCATCTCCACGCCGACGAGCTCCGCGTCCACGCGCGACTACGCGGCTTCGGACGGCTTCCCCTTCATCTCCACGTGCTCATTGAGTAGTACGAACGCGTCGCTCTCCAACGCGCCGTCGCTCTGCATCTATCGATCCGTGGTTGAAGCGCTAGTCGAATCCCAAGATCATCTAAATTGAAGCACGCTATGTTCCAGCAGCAGCCTCCGTTTGGCCAGCCACAGGCGCGGCCAGGTATGCCGCAGCCGCAGCAGCCGCAGGGACCACCGGGCTCCTTCCGTCAGTTCAATCCGGCGCAGCCGCAGGGCCCGCCGTCGGCCAACGGCCCTCGCCCCATGGGTCCGCCCGGTGCGTTTGGCGCCGCGCCGCCTGGAAGCAACGGGCCTCCAGGCGGATTCCAGCCGCGCGGACCGCCGCCAGGAGCGATGGGAGCTCCTCGACCAGCGTTTGGCCAGGGCCCACCGTCCAGCGGCCCGCCGTCGCAGCAGCGTGGCGGATTCCCGGGTCAGGGACCTCCAGGGCAGATGCCTCCACCGCAGTTTGGCGCGCCTCCAGCACCAGGCGCAGCACCGCAAAGCACAGGCGGCATGCCGCCGCAGCGATTCGGCCAGGGCCCGCCGATGATGGGTGGCGCGCCGCAGCCGCCATTGTCCGGACCAGGCGGCTTCCAGCCACGTGGCCCTCCAGGCCCAGGGGCGTTTGGTGCGCCACCTAATGCTGGACCTCCTGGCGCAGGCGGTCCACCGGGAAGTGCGCCGGGCTTTGTGCGTGGCCCTCCAGGCCCTGGCGGCTTCCAGCCTCGCGGCCCGCCGACGGGACCACCAACAGGACCACCGTCGGGTACCCCGAACAACTTGTCGACGCAGTTCTCGCAGATGGGCTTGGGCGCTGGCGCGCCGCCTCCGCAGGGAGGTACGCCTCGCGGTCCGCCGTTTGGTATGCCAGGCGCACCGATGGGCGGAGCTCCGCCGATGCCAGGCGCTCCTCCTCAAATGGGCGGACCTCCTCAAATGGGCGGACCTCCTCAAATGGGCGGACCTCCTCAAATGGGCGGGCCAGCTCCAGGCCAGGCGCCGCGTGGATATGCGCCACCGAGCGGTAACTTCCAGCAGTCGAACGACATGATGGGTACGTGGGCAGCCAGTGGGGCACCAGTAGTGCCGCATTTCTCATGGAATGAATGTTTGTGGATTTGTGTGCAGATGCCGGTTACGGTCAGCAGCCAGGCCAGTCAATGCAGCAGGCGTCGCCGATCTCCGACGAGCTCATGGCCTCGCAATGCGACTCCCGCTACATGCGCACGACTGTCGCAGCGATTCCGCACTCGCAGGACCACGCGAACAAGTCGAACCTCACGATTGGTGTGATTATCCGTCCGCTGGCGCCTCCAGAGGATGGCGAGGAGCTTGATGTAGTCAACTTTGGCCCGACGGGCGTCGTGCGTTGCCGCCACTGTCGTACGTACGTGAACCCGTTCGTCCAGTGGGTCGACAACGGCCGAAGATGGCGCTGCAACCTCTGTGGCGTCTCGAACGATGTGCCAAGCTCGTACTTTTGCCACTTGGGCGTCAACCAGCAACGCCAGGATCGCGATGAGGTGCGTTTTGGATCTGCTATCATTGGGCTCCGATACGTGGTCTCTAATTGAACTGTTCTGTGTGATAATATAGCGACCGGAATTGAGCGCTGGATCCGTGGAGATCGTTGCTCCGTCCGAGTACATGATGCGACCTCCGCAGCCTCCGTGCTACATGTTCGTGATTGACGTGTCAGCGCCTGCCGTGGCGTCGGGCGCTGTGCAGATCGCGGCCCAGACGATCAAGGAACAGCTCGACCGCCTGCCCGGTGCGCCACGCACGCGTGTCGGTTTCCTCACATACGACAGCTCGATCCACTTTTACAACCTGAAGTCGACGCTCAAGGCGCCACAGATGATGGTCATCGCCGATCTGGAAGACCTGTTTATTCCAATCCCAGACGAGCTCCTCGTGAACCTGAGCGAGTCGCGTGAGGTGATTGAGGCGCTGTTGGACTCGCTGCCGACGATCCACCAGAACTCGCGGACGGCCGAGACGGCGCTCGGTCCAGCCATCCGCGTGGCATTCAAGCTTATGGTACGATGTAGCAAAATTTGTTTGAATGAGGCTCACGGGGGACTGATATCGACGGTTTTGATCCTTTGTCCAGGCGTCGATCGGTGGTAAGATGATGGTGTTCCAGTCTTCGCTTCCGACGACCGGCCAGGGTGCGCTGAAGAACCGCGAAAACCCTCGAGTGATCGGCACGGATAAGGAGCACTCGCTGCTGAACGCTGCGGACACTTTCTACCGCTCGAACGCGATCGACTTTTGCCGTCAGCAAGTCAGTGTCGACACGTTCCTGTTCGCGTCCCAGTACACCGATGTCGCCACGCTCGGCTCGCTGTCCAAGTTCTCGAGCGGTCAGTTGTACTACTACCCAGCGTTCACGGCGGAGCGGGATGGCGAGAAGTTCAAGCGCGAGCTGGCTCACTGTCTGACCCGCGAGACCGGCTGGGAATCCGTCATCCGTGTGCGTTGTACCAAGGGCATGCGTCTCACCAACTTCCACGGCAACCACTTTTTGCGCGGCCCAGATCTTCTTTCCGTGCCAGTTGTGGACGCCGACTCGACGTTCGCCATCGAGATCACGCACAGCGACGCGCTGCTCAGCTCGTCGACTATTTCCATCCAGGCGGCTCTGCTGTACACCAACTCGGCCGGCGAGCGTCGCATCCGTGTCCACAACGTGTGTGTGCCTGTCACCAAGAGTCCGTCTCATCCTATCACCCGTTGTTGTGTTCGTGTTCTCCAGTGGCTAACATATTCTCTTTCTCGTCGTCATCCTCACAGTCTACGCGGAGATGTTCCGTACGGCCGACGTCGACGCGCTGTGTAACCTCATGGCGAAGAACGCGTTAGAGACGGCGCTGAAGACTGGTCTGGACAGCGCGCGCTCGCGTCTGCAGAACCAGTGCGCGGAGATCGTTCGCGCCTACCGCAACTCGGGTGCTCATGGCAACAAGCAGGGCGGCGGATACCAGCTCACGCTTCCAGAGTCGCTGCAGCTGCTGCCTCTCTACGTGGTGCGTGACCTCTTGCTCTCTGCGCTTGATTGTTGTGGTGAAGTAGGTAGCTAATGGTTGGATGGTTTGATGTGCCTCTTTAGATGTCGCTGCTGAAGAACCCTGTTTTCCGCGGCGGTACCGACCTGAACTCGGACGAGCGTGCGTTCCTGCAGTCTGAGGTGAGCTTGCACTTGTTTGGCGGCTATTTGGTGGATCGGCTGAGCTGAGTGTTTCGCTCTTCGGACTAGCTCTACAACATGCCTGTGGTGAATTCGCGCGTGTTCATCTACCCGCGTATGTTCGCACTGCACAACCTGCCAGCGGAGGCCGGTCTTCCCTCGCCAACGAACGAACTGGCTGCGGCTCCAGAAAAGCCCACGGCCGGTGCCAAGCGTATCGTATTGCCGCCAGTCGTCAACTTGTCGATCGAGCGTCTCGCGTGCGACGGCATCTTCCTGCTGGAAGACTCGCTGACGTTGTACTTGTGGGTGGGCCGAACGGCGCCACCAGCTCTGCTCGAGAGCCTCTTCGGCGTGCAGTCCATGGACGGAGTCGACTGCAAACTGGTACGACTGCACCCACTATTGGGTTATCTCTGGAGCTGTTGAACTGATGCAATTTCTTGCTTGTGTTCCTGCAGCTGAAGGTGCGCGAGCCACATGACGATATTAGCCGCCGCATTGACAGCATCGTGAGCGCGATCCGGGAAGAGCGTGTGCCGTTCATGAACCTCGTGATCATGCGTGAGGGCGATCCAGGCGAGGGCCGCTTTTTCACGAAGCTGGTCGAAGACCGCGCGAGCTTCCCGGGTGGATCGTACTCATACTCGGAATACCTGGGCCAGATCACGCGTTTGAGTCTGGCGGGCAGTGGACGATAGACTTGTCGGACTTTTGGGGGCGTGAAATGGCTTGATGAAGTGGGACGGAAGACCCACGCGCCGCCTTAGTGGAGAGCCCGACCGTAGAGGCTGCCACTGGTTCTTGTTTTTTGATACTATCATACTGTACAAGCGAAATCCCACGCACTGGTACACCTGCATCCTCTTTCTCCGATCTTTCGTGGAGCTGTTTGTGATGAGTACAACGTACAGTAGTCCAACCAACTGTACGTTGAAGCCATTATTGTCTTCCTCATGGAGTGGACAAGCGCGACAGATCCAAATGGCTTCCAGCTTGGTGCATCTTCTGGATCTGCTTCTCGGCATCCTGGCTGATATCCGCACCAGCATGTTGAATCTCCTCTTCCTCCGAGCAACTGGAGCGAGGCTAATTACCCCCAGCGATTGTAACTGGACGATGGAGACCGGTGAGCTTTTCGTGGTGGTGGCTGCTGTTAATATTCGATGTTCGGCCCTCTCCCGCGATCGACTGGTCGGCATAGCGGCATCTGCGTGCATGGTTGTCACCCTGCTCACATGGGTACATCCAGCCCGCAAGCGAGTAACGAACCGAATGCATGGTACCTTTCTCACCGAACTGAAAGAAGGTGTCTCGAAATAGCATCCTGGGTCCATTCAAAACCTAAGACACGTCACACGGAAGGCCACACATCTGCCGCCCAGGAACAGTGTGCGGCGTCGGTCATCGCATGACTATCGGCGCGTCCCACCGCTTTGACTGTGAAACCGACCAATCGCTTGACCTCACTTGATAACTCGCCCCACTTCAACACGTGGTTCACTGGTCTGCTGGGCGGCACCCATCCTTTCCGCGCATCGTCCCACGATTCAAACGTTACCGGAAAGTTCGCGTCCTCATTCTGCATTTTGCCTCAGTCTCTCACTCGGCCACTGGCAGTCGCACAATCACAGAGACCATGCTCGGACAACAGCACACGGCCTCCATCCACACCGTCAACTTCGGCAAGGTCGTGACCAAGGTGTTCGCGCGGCGCTCGAATCTGAGGAATGGCCGCCGCTTGCAGAATGCGACCTTCTCGGGTACAGCGACTCCCCCGCGCGCGGAACTGTCCCCGCCGCGCGAGCTCAGCCAGACGTTCTGCTGCTCGCCAGCACTGCCTGCTCACCCAGAAGCGCCGTCGCCTTCCAATGCTTCGCCATCAGCCCACGTGATGATCCCCACCTCGAGTGTGCTGCTTGAGTCGCCGTTGACGCCGTCCTCTTCTTCCAGTGGACGATCAAGCACACCGCTGCCACAAAACCTTCGCGTTCAAGGCTGGATGTATTGGGATCGACCCAACAGCGTGCACGGTGCTGTGTCGACTCGCCGCCGCCGAAGTGACCCCGACGGGAAATGCTTCATGAAAGTGTACGCGGTGCTGCGCAACGAGTTTCTGCTGCTGTACCGAAGCCAACACAAGTCCTCTCGGTACTCCGCGGCCACGGAGGAGCCCTTGGTGCACATTGCAGTCTCGAAGGTCACTGCGATGGGATCGGGCGAGTTTCTCATCGAAGATCCCCAGGGCGAGAGCATGGTCTTGTACGTGTTCGAGCGCCATGACAAAGCCAAAGTCGAAATGTGGCAGGAAGCGTTCGCACAAGCCGTCGAGCTCACGTCTGCGCACTTCTCCCACTTTTCCATCACGGCCGAGAACCTGCCGCGTAGAAGTATGTTTCGCGGCTCGCTCCACGACCTGCGGGAATCGAAGCCCCGCCTGAGTCTTCGCGGCAGCCTCACCGACGGAATGAGTCGACTCAGTAGTTTTCGACGCCTGGCATCTTCGTTCTCGATGCTTCCTCTCGCTCTCACAGCCGACCCTGAACGCGAGATCTCCAAGTGATACCGCGATACCCGAACTAGCCAAACTATTTAATGGCGGACGTACACCCACTGGGGAAGTGTCGTCGCGCAACCAATCTTGCTACAAAGCAGTTCTTTCACATCACATCACATCCTGGCTTGGTCGGCTTGCCTTGGTTGGTGGGCTTGATACCTGGCTCCTTTTCTTTCAGTGGAGGATTGTTTGGACTCGGCTGCGTGGTGTCTGGGGTGGGCTGTACGGGTCCTGGTCGAGGTGCTGAACGCGATACCATTTTCACAGTCGACGGATCGAAAACGGGCACAGACTTCTGGACAGGAGGGACCACAGGAGCATTTTCAAGCAGCTCCTTCGCCGGAGAAGCTTCAACCGCAGGTGCAACAGAGGTGTCGTTGTCAGATTCTTCGAAGATTGCAGCTTTGATGAGAGCATTCATGTCTGGTGGCTTGGGCTCCATATCGTGAGGCTTCGTGGGAGGGCTCGGTGAAGACGATGGTACGAATTCAGCACCAGGCTTCGCCACCGCAGTTTTTCGGCGGTCTGTGAGCAGCTTCGTCACGCTTTCCTTCAGAATCTGTTGCTCTAGTTTGGCTTGCAGAAGCTTGTTTGTCCTGGCCATCTCTTCAAGCGCCTCACGAAGACGAGCGCGTTCTTTGTCGGTCACGTTTAGCTGTGATTGAAGCTGCTCCACTTCCTGGGTTTTGTTCTCCAGCTCCTGAGTATTCTCGGCGAGTGTCTTCTCTTGAACTGACAATTGTTCTCGGACGTGCTCGAGCAAGGTAGCTGAGTCATCTTCTTCGTTAACCTTCTCCGTTCGATTCCGGCGGCGCATCGACTTCTTTTTGCTCAGTGTGTCGTGCTGCTTCGTTGCGTCGACGTCGATAAACGCAACCAAATTGGTCGCCGAATCCTCTTCCTCCAGTGGAGCGACGTTCAGAGCGCGTGAAGCAATCTTGTTCAAGTTGTTGCTTGGGACCATTCCGTACACTTCAACTTCGACAGGATGGCTTTGGATGTGCGCGATAAATGCTGGAGTGATGGAGCTCTCGATAACGGCAGCGAATTCGATCTTCGGATCAATCGATGCAGAGGTCGCTGGTGGAGACTCATACTCGACCTCACTGTGTGGCCACTTGATCTTGACGAATGCATCCTTGCATAATTTCCCCGGAATGCCTCGCAGACAGTCCACTGCGAATGTGATTCGCACATTGAAGTTGAGAAAGTCGTCCAACGTCGGGAGCTGCAGATTGCGCAAATCTTCTGGACACGTCTCGATGAGTTGATGCTGCTGCGCTTGCCACTCGACGGAGAGCACACTAGATGAGACTTCACACTTCAGGAACCCGCCTGGAGCTCCACGGTGGTCGAAGATCGGGGCCATCTCGACAATCTTGCAACCAAAGTACAGATTGTTGATGAACACAAAAGTCCTGCCGATCAACTGCGGCTGAGGTGGATCATAGAACGGGTCCGGGTCGATATGCTTCCACAGGGCACGATCTGCGACGCGGTTGTTCTCGATGAAGACTTGGTAGATCTCTCGCATCGCGTAGATATTTGCATGGAATTGGTCGATGTCCCACATCACACTTCGATACGTGCCAGCTTCTTGAAACGTCACTTGCACCTTCAACTCCGCCGAAATGCCGCAGCCAATCATGATTTCGTCGTCTTCCAAGTTGGCGGATCGGTGAGCGAGAGCAGGAGGCGATGGACCGATTGTGATCAACTTGATTGCGAATGTTGTCCCGTTCTGGAGCTCGTCTGCAATTGTGTTCGCTTCGTCAACGAGTGGGATCGAATGCAAAAGCTGGTCATCGAACCGAAGACGCTCCAGTCGCTCACGCTCTTTCTGTTGGCCAAGAAGTTTGGCTTCCCGCATTTGCTTCTGGAGAGATTCTTCGAGTTCTCGTTGCTTGCGCACCAACTCGTCTTGCTTCCTCTCAAATGACATTTCAGCTTTCACCAGTTCTTCCGCCAGCTTTGTTTCCTGCTGGGCAAGGTGTTCAGCAAGACGTCGCTTTTCTTGCTCACCCTCGGTCATCATTTGGTTCTGGATCTCGATTTCTTTGAGTTGCATCGCTTCAGTGAGTTGGCGCACGTGAACATCCCATTCTTCCTTCTGTCGTCGCAACTTTTCTTCAGACACTTCGTGCTCAGCTCTCATACTGCAAGCAGGTATACGATCCAAGTCAGTGACTCATCCATCAAAGTAGCACCAATGATCACCTGGACAACGCACAGTTCTTCCATCTGCTTGACCCTGGCGTCCATTTCTTGTTTTTCCTTCTCGGCTTGTGCCTCGATCTCGAGGTTGGCTCGAATCTGGTTGCTGTTGAGCTCTTTCATCGCCACTTGCCAGTCGAAGCGCGTCTCCAGGGCGATTTCTTCAGGTGTGGACTCGGGGGATCTCGACTTCGGGATCACCACTCGAAACACATTGGAATTGCCGAGAATCAACCGGTCACAGTGCCTAAGCAGGACTTCTTCGTCGGCCTTGAGAAGTAATCCGTTGACTGAGATCTTCGCGAGGTCGACTCCGCGAATACCCAGCACTTGAGTCTCGACAAGGGTAGATGTTTCGAAGCCATCGTCCGCTGTGCTGGTGACTGTGTCACTCTCAATCTTCACTGTGATCACGCAGTGTTCGCGAAGGACACCGAGACCGCCGATAACGACATTCTGTTCTTCTGCAGCATCGATTCTTCCGACCTTGTTGACACCGCTTTGGAGGAAATACAGCAACTTCTCTGACATGAGTTGGTCTTCATTCAGATTCAGCAGGTGAGGTTCCTGGACAGTTGCATTGAGTTAGCCCAATGTTGTGAGTTCACGACTGATGAGCATTTCCATACCTCCATCGATTTAGCTCTCAGCTCCGACGTATTCGTCGCAAGTCCGAGTGTTTTGAGCTGCTCTTCACGTTTCCGTGCCAGTTCTTCTGTCTCTTGTAGACGATCTTGCCAAGATTTCTGTTGCGTGTGAAGCGTATGTCAAATACCCCTCGCAACACAGCGACAGAGGTGGCCGACTCGACACATACCTCGCTTTCCTTGAGCAAACGTTGATGCTCTTCAAGTTGTTCCCGAATCGAAGCGATTTCCTTCTCTTTCTCAGGATCACGCTCTCTGTGAACGTCCGCGATATCACCATCTCCGCTTTCCATGGTCCCACCCCGTGATTGGGGGCGGCTAGGGTCGATGTTGTTGTCCAGCATTGCTTTTCGGAGTGCCTCCAGCTCTTCTTTGAGCTACCCACAGACCACCAGTTAGCGTATTTTTCCCGCGCAAGGGATTGTGGTCGAGGTGTTTGTTACCTGGCGTATGAGCATTTGATTTGGGTCCTCATTCACAATAGCCTGATTTTTGATTTGCTTGGCGCGGTCCGCATATCGAAGAGTGCTCAGTGTTTCCTACAACTCTCGTCAGTAATGAGAACTCTTTGGAGATAGGGTGTGGGAACCTTACCGAGAAATTGACGCTTGCTGGACTCAAAGCTGCAATCATGATAGTCTTTGAGTTTCCTCCAAGAGAGTCCTTGAGCAAGTGGGTCTGTTGGATATAGACAGTCGGTGAGGTGGAATTGATAAGTGTGATACAGTGACAACGCACCAGCTTGGAGTTTCTGTACGGGACAAGGATCTTCTTCTTGCCGTTGGCGATGTCAGCTAGTGCTGAAATGCAGTTGCCGAGTGCTGACAATGACTAGCCGAGAAAATATGGTGAGATCGAAAACAGGTGCACCTTTGAGTAGCAGTTCATCTCACCTGGTTGATCGCAGCACCTTCTTTTAAACGAGTGCCGGTGGCTCCCGTGCTCGCTGCTCGCTCACTGCCAGCCAGATCGATGAGATTGATCCGGCTCACCTTGTCCATCACTTTGTTCGTGCTTTCATTCAACTCCGATTGCGTGACGACGATCTGGAAGATGGTGTGAGCTCGTGAGCTCGTCGCGTTCATGTTGGTCGAGGCTGTTGTCCGGGCAAGAATGCCTGCGTCCATGAGCTACACAAAAGAAACCAGTGGGGTGAGCTATAGATATTGCCATTGGTTGACTGTAGAGCGTACGCGGCTGATTTCTTTATACGACGAGACTGCGTGCCGCGTGAGCCCTTCAGCGTACGGCCCTTGCCGGGGATGGTCGCGGATCTTGAGATTGTCCGAAGACGGGTTGAACAGATCTGCTCACAGAATCTCAGCTCGCTATGTCGATACGACAGCGCCGGAGTTGCGAGCTCAACGCACCTTTCACGTGTTCGTTGTAGATTTCCATCATGCTGGCTTCGACCTTGAACTCGACACCCGACGCAGTCCCCTCAATGCGCTGGAAGATGACTTCGGACGCCCGCGGGATGATACCTTTGTCATTTCCATATCCAACCATGGAGAAAGACTTCCCGGAGCCTGTTTGTCCATAGGCAAACAGACTGACATTGAAGCCATTCCACGCGTGCTCCAGCACCTTGACCCCGATATCGTTCCACACGGTGTCTTGTGATGCGTGCTCGGGATCATCCACCGGTGCGAAGCTGTTGTAGCTACAAATCACATCACGATCCGTGAGAAAGTGTACTTCAATCCACGGTGTTGGCCTGTGCTGTACCTGTAGTCGAACGTGAAGACCTTGTCGACGTTAGTCTCGGGATCTGTGATGATGGTCTGCTGCGTGTCCTTGACCATCCCTAGCGCACAAAATCTATCAGCCGCGACACAACCATACCATCTACATATGAAAGGCTCTACTCACGTATGCAGCACGTGCTCTCCATCGCCTTTTCGCGGTCGTTGAACGGCCGCATGCGCACCGCGACCTGCACATTTTCCGACATGGTGGTCGTCTCGAGTGACGCGATGAGATAAGCCGCCACAGAGATACACCGCGAACGCTTAGGCGATCGTATCTCGTCTCATTCTGAGCCTCGTGGGTGTGACTGCCTCTGCCAAGTTTCCAACAAAGTAGCGTTGCACTGAAACCGAGCACTCGCGCGCCAAATTTAGCGGCCAATGCGAGCGATCCACTTACCCGACCGCCCATTTCGTCGACAAAGGATCTTCATCTCCAGCGAGCGCGTATAGCGCCACTGAGACGCGTACAATAGCGCGCCTTACCTCCATGTTTCCTTCCGTCATTTGTGTCATTAGTGCTCCATTTTCGCTTCGTTTCCCCAGTTGGCGGAAAAGTTGCGACCATCACTCCGTACTTCAACCACGCCACTCAAAACCTCGTTCGTGACATCAATGCGGGGTTAATAAAACCTCATTGAAGGGTCACTAAATGTGGTCCACATCAGGATTTGCATGGCCCACCGCCGGGCAGCGATTGGGGGACCACCGCCAGAATATAGAAACGCTTGTATAGAAACGCGCCACTTCGTGATGTGTTGGGTGTTTGTGTGGGTGGGGAGGCAACACGCACCCTCCATCGACGAGATTCCGGCAGGCGGTCCACTCCCCAATTCACTGCGCGGGATCGTCGCGGCGGTAGTGGCGGCATTCCCAGTTCCAGTATGCTCACAGTCGTGATGCGCCGTGTGCGTACGGGTAACTCGGCTCGCGCGATGGCCAAGTGCGTGCAGCACAGTGTGCCGCATGCGCAACGCCACAGTATCGTGCGCGTGCTGTCGACGCAGTCGGACGCCGAGATTGCGGCGCTCACGGCGACCAAGGCGATTGCATCGAACGAGACCGCGCTGTCGCTCAAGGAGCGCATGAATGTCTACTCGCAACTGTCCAAGGTGCGCCTGAGTTCGCTCGTGGTGTTGACCACCGGTGCAGGATTCGCCATGGCTGGTGGCCCGATCTCGTGGGGCTCGTTCGCGGCGGCGACCGTTGGCACGTCGCTCGCAGCGGCCGCAGCGAACACCTTCAACCAGGCGTGGGAGGTGGAGCTCGATAGCAAGATGTCGCGCACCAACAAGCGCCCTCTTCCATCGGGCAAGATCACTCGCAACCACGCGCTCGCGTTTGGCGCCACGACCGCTGCGTTGAGTACCGGTATCCTCGCTGTGGGCTGTAACCCGATCGTGGCATCGCTCGGCTTGTTCAACATCGGCCTCTACTCGCTCGTGTACACTCCGATGAAGACGCGCAGCGAGTGGAACACGTGGGTCGGTGCGATTGTTGGTGCGATTCCTCCGGTCATGGGCTGGGCTGCTGCTACCGGTGGCGTGCTCGCGCCGGAGGCGGCGCTGCAGGCGTATCTGCTTGCTGCGTGGCAAATGCCACACTTCTTCGCGCTGAGTTGGCGATCGCGTGCCGATTACATGCGTGGCGGATACCAAATGGTGGCGTGCAATGACCCGACCGGATCACGCTCGGGAGCTCTTGCGCTGCGCTACTCGCTGTACATGAGCGCCATTCCAATCGTGGCTTCCATCACCGACGTCACCAGCTACATGTACGCTGTCGAGGGCACGGTCGTGAACGCGTACGCCACGTACCTCGCGTACAACTTCTACAAGAAGCCATCGAACGGCTCTGCGCAGAAGGTGTTCCTGTGCTCGCTGTGGTACCTGCCAGTGATGATGGGTGCCATGGTGTTCCACAGCCAGAACTGGCTCACGGACGAGGAGAAGGATGAGAAGAAGAAGAAGCCAAACGTGTGGCGTGAGGCCTTTTTGGGCGAGATCGAGAACTTCAAGGCTCAGGAACCAACGGTGTTGAACGGCGAGGAGAGCTCTTTGTCGGCCTACGTGGTGCACCAGGTGCGCACGCTTCGCCACTGCTTAAAGGAGATCTGCTTGCACGAGAACCTCTGGGGCGTCAAGGACGGCAAGCACAATGCTGCAGAGAGCAGCATTCTGTGTCCTGTCCATGTGGGGACGACGGCCAAGGAGACTGTGGCGATCACAGCACAGGCTACGCGTGAGTAGTTTTTGCTGGCCAGGATGTAAAAACAAACTCGGAGAAGCGCTCTCTTTGAATACAAACAGCATGTGCAATACACCAACCAGATCATTTCAAGTTCTATTCCATCGGCCTAAATGGCATATCTATCGTCTCACTTGGTGAGTGAGATCACCACTTGATACCTAGCGGGTTCGACTGCTCCAGCTTCGGCACAGCGTGATACTGCGTGTGAAGAGCTCGTCGTGCCGACTCGGAGAACGGCGTGCCCTCGAGATATTTCTCATAGATGTACCGACAGGCAGGGTTCTCGGTTGGGGCACGCACCTGCAGTTCCTGGAACCGGCCATTCACGCTGGTCAGCAAGTTGCTTGACTCCAGCGTGGTCTTTGGCTTGATCTGACCACCACCGTTCAGGCAGCCACTTGGACACGCCATGATCTCCACGTAGTGGTATGGGCACTTGTTGCGTCGGATCTTGGTCATGATCGACTGAATGTTGCGGAAGCCATACGCGATAGCAAACTTGAGCACCTCCTGGCCCTCCACGACTAGCGTGACTTCACGGAAGTCGGGGTTACGACCAATCACATACTCAAGGGGTCCTTGCACGTCGACGTTGAACAACTCCTTGGCTGCGAAGCGGAAAATGTGCTCGAGCTGGCCACCTGAACTCGCGTTCTCGTGGCTTCCGAGCACGGTCCAGCCATCCGGAGAAATGCCACTGAGCATCACTTCGTCGGCAGTGAGTTCCGCCAATGGCAACGTTGTGAAGTCGACATTCAACGAGTCCATCATCTCGATGATCTCGGTCGTCGCGAGCACACAATCGACATCCTTGGCCTCAGTCGCGTCGTCCAAGAAATCCTTTCGCGACGCCTCGAGCTTCTTGTCAAAGCATGGCATCACTGTGACATGGTACACGTCACTTGGGCTCAACCCATGTTCCCGGCTGACGACGTGCTTCACCAGCGCACCGGCAATCTGCTGTGGCGACTTGGTCGTGTCGATGAACGGGATCGCGTTCGGCTGTGTCTTCTCCGCGTAACAGATCCATCCGGGGCATGAAGACGCAAGCATCGGCATCGCTCGCAACGAATCCTGCAGTGGATTGGCGGCAGTGCTTGGCTCGATATACTCTGTCTTCGATGATGAGAGGGCGACCGACGACGGCGGTCGAGCCCATACAGTCTTCTGCTGGTTGCGGAATCGATGCAAAAACTCAGCACGCGATTCCAACAGCGTGAAGTCACCACTTGCAGTCGAATCGATCACCATCTCAACGCCAAGATGACGGAAGAACGAGACCAGTTTGCGGTGGACGACGATCACGGGCAAGTCGAAATGCACCGCCAACGAAGCACGAGACTGTGGCGAGAGCGTGACGACAACGCGCTTGTACTTCTTGGACGCCATCACATCGAGCATCTCCTTGTAGCTCTGCTGCGAAATCAGAACCGTCTCCGCCGACGTCACGCAACCACTGCAGGCAAGACAGTCATCGAGAGAGATGGTCGCTTTTTCTTTCGCGTTCGTTCGGATGATATCCGGCCGCACAGTCTCCACTTTCATCCCCCAGTCATCGCCACCGAACTCCGTCTCAAGCGAGATCTTCGCGACGCCATTGTTGGTGCTGGTGCCATTGTCTGCGGCACCGGGCGCATTGCTGGCGCCCGTGAAGAGCGGATTCACACAGGCTTGGCTCGGTTGGATGTAGTCATCCAGATCGCCTAGGAATACAGACGCCTACGTGTCACAAGCAACACACAGATTCAGCGTGAGCTACTTTACTGCTGAGTTACTAGCAACGTGGGTCGCATGAGGTGCGGGTAGTGTCCGACGCCAGCGAGCGATCCCAGTGGAAGCGTATCCCGTGGCTGTCCGTACCATCTCGAAGTTGCCTCTTGGTCACTGCTCTTGGTGAGACGCAGAGGAAAGTGATGGCCAAACAGAGCCGCACGGGTCACGGGTTTTGAAACCAACCACCGGGAACCCACGGGCTCAACTGCAAGCAACCCAGACTCGCGGACTTTTTTTTAAGACTTTTAAGTCTGATGCGATCTTAAGTTAAGACCGCATCAGATTTGACATTGTCTGGGAATATCAGGATTTCGCTAAGTACGTACCGTACCGTGTGTACCCACGTGACGTCAGAAGTGTAGCCAGAACGCCCGCTCGGCATCCACGGTGCATTCAGCACCTCAGCGCAGAATCCAACAACCAAGGTCGGGCCTGCCTGAAGGGTACCTATCCGTGCCGAAGTTCGGCATCGAGGATCCTGTACATGTACATGTACGATTGGCAGAGACTCCATGCACCGTTTGAGCGAGAGAACGAGCCCGTTTCGCACCTTTTTGCACATCTTGGCCAACTAGGAGTCTTTTTTTTTAAATTAGAGGGAGGGATGACCCCCCTCACGCCGACCTCGCTTCGCTCGCAGCGGCGTGAAGCCCCCCCCCACCTTTCAGGGGGGATAACTACTAGAGAAATGAATTCTGGTTCAGCATGTAGGGTCCATTCGCCGGGGAGCTCGGCGCTGGGCCCGCCTCCGCAAATATTGCGCGGCCCTCCTTCGGGGGCACCCCGCGCAAGTTTGCTGCGTCTTCGCGACTCGCGCCCGCTCACTCCCGCTCAAATATTCCCCTCCTTTTG
>JAADXI010000129.1:0-39991 GCA_023337615.1 Pythium brachiatum | reverse complement strand
GGTACATGGTTAACTTTGGTGAAACTAAGTACTTGAGTACTTACCCATGGAAATTGCTCGTTAGGCAGGATGATGATGAAGGAGGCACAAACCCTGCAAGGGACCGGACGTGGAGACTGGACAGACTGACCACACTGACCACACTGTACACCTTGGTTAGGCCACGTGGACTCCGCGTGTCTGAGTGACTGAATTCGCTTCGTTTCTCTGCGTTTCACCACGCGTTCACTCCGTCCACTCCAATTCACGGCACTCCAAAACCGGCAAGTCGGTCCACAGAAATCTTCGGATCCCGGCCGATTGTTCTGGTCGCCACGTTGTGGACCTTCCATTTCCCTGCCTTCAACTTACACCGGCTGGCCTTTTCCTTCTTTCTCTCGCTCTTTTGAGTTTTTTAGTCCAGCCGAACCCAAAAGATACCTTTCGAACGCCACCGTGTGGCCTTTCGGCCTCTCGCCCCACAAAACTCGCTTCCCGAATTTCCACGCACGTTCCTTCCATTTCTTCCCACCTTGCACCCTACCCCTTTTGGTTTTGGGAAATGTGGAACCAACAAAACCATCAAAAACTCCAACACGCAAGACTCGCAACCGGTTGCAAATCCAACAGTCCGGCCCAAGGCAATCAACAGAAAGTCCTTCGTTGGGTCGTCACCGTACATTTTGCTCCGGGATTCCGCTTTTTTTCTCTTTTCCCTCGTGCGCCGCCAGCTCACATTGAGCTCAGGCGCGCGTGCGTTCGACTTTCTGCTGCTTGCTGGTCGGCCTGTCTGCGCTGATTGATGGTCCCGTTCATCACTCAACACCAACAAAGACTCCAAACCTCCTTGTCCCTCCTCTCATTTTCCCACTTTGCCTCTCTCCCCCACACCGACGTCCCTCGTGAAAATGGCCGCTCCGCTGAGCAGCTACGAGTCGCTGGGCGTGATCGCCGCCGCACTCTACGGCGACGTGTACAAGCTGCGGCATCGCAGCAGCGGCGCGCTGGTCGCGCTCAAGCGCATGGACCTGCAGTGCGCCGCGCGCCGCCGCACCAAGGACACGGACCGCCCCATCGAAGAGGACGTGTTCGCCGAAGTGCAGACCAACCTGA
This sequence comes from Pythium brachiatum, assembly GCA_023337615.1. NCBI lineage: Eukaryota > Oomycota > Peronosporomycetes > Pythiales > Pythiaceae > Pythium > Pythium brachiatum. The sequence continues at coordinate 38,899 of JAADXI010000129.1, read as the reverse complement.
AGCTCCAGTCGCTCGGCGGCCACGCGCACATCGTCGCCATGACCGACTGTTTCGCCGATGACCACTCCGTGTCGCTGCTCACCGAGTTCTGCGGCCGCGGCGAGCTGCTGGACGTGGTGAACGCGCGCGCGCAACTGCTGAATGTCCAGGAGGCACTGCGGTATTTCCACCAGATCGCGCAGGCCGTGGCGTTTCTCCACGCGAATGGCATCGCGCACCGCGACCTGTCGCTCGAGAACGTGCTCGTGGACGACCACGACGACTGCAAGCTCAGCGACTTCGGCATGGCCACGACCACCACGCGCCAGCGCGCCACGGGCATCGGCAAGGTCCACTACATGGCGCCCGAGGCGTGCCGCGACCTGGACCAGGACGACCGCTTCTATAACCCGTTCCAGGCCGATATGTGGTCGCTCGGCGTGATCCTGGTCACGCTGCTCACGGGCCAGTACCCGTTCTCCCACGCGCTTGAGACGGACGCGCACTTTAGGCTGCTGAGCCAGTACGGTTTGGACTATCTGCTGGACCGCCTGGACTTTGACATGGACACCAACGATGATGTTGTGGATCTGCTGAACGTGCTGCTGGCTGTGGACCCGGCGCAGCGCGCGACAGCCCAGCAGCTGCTCATGCACGAGTGCTTCGACGACTTTGCGTCGCTGACGCCGCTGCAAATGACCAAGATGGCGTACGACGACGGAGAGGAGACTGAGAGTGAGACGGAGGAGATCTGTGATCTGGACGACGTGCAGGAAGCCGAGGAAGACGCTGAAGAGGACTCCGAGGAGGAGGAAGAAGAGCAGCACAGCAACCCAGCGGAGGAGGAGGTGGAAGAAGAAGAACAAGAAGAACAGAAGCCAGAGCCTAGTGCTATGGCCTCCACTCGCTCATTCCAGTGCGGCGTCGCGGGGCTCTTCGCCCTGAGACGACCGCCTGCCATCGACACGCTGGCCTCCAAGTCGTCGTGTACGTTCGTTCTCTCCACCCGCAAGTCTCCAGCACAGCTCAAGGAGCAACGCCACTCGTCCGTGATCCTGCTCACGCCCAAGCTCAGCCTCACGCCGGACCGCGGCTCGCGGACGCCGCCACGAAGATCGCCCAAGTCCAAGAAGAAGAGCGGCCTGCGCGGCATGTTTGACGGGGTTTTCCAGCGGAAGAAAGCCCGTGGAGGCGCCAAGTAGACCCAACATGCCCGCACGCACGTGTATCATAGCAATACAAAACCCTATTTATTACTGCCATCCATCGAGCATCTTGTGCTACTGTAGTGAAGGAGACTCAAGACTTGAGTGTGTGAACTTTACTTGTCTTCTTCTTCTTCATCCTCCTCTTCGCCTGCTTCCTCCTCACCCTCATTGTCATCGTCTTCTTCAACTCCTCCTCCTCCCTCCATTTCCAGCTCCACTTCCTCTTCCTGCTGCTCGTCCTCGTCGTCCTTGGCCTGGATCTGCAGCAGTGCCATCACGGGCGTGAGCAGATCATCGCACTTGTCATCGTGGCGTTCGCGCACAGTTCCCAACGCGCGTCGCAGCGTCTTGGTCCACTCGGCCAGCAGCTCAAACGACTCGGACTGCGGCTCGGCCTTGGTTCGGGACTTGTCCAGCAGCGCCAGCAAGTGGCAGCAGTGGTACACGACAGCTCGGTCCGCGATCTCCATGATCTCCGCTGTCTTTGACAGCACGTCCACCACGCCACTCAGGAAACTGTCGACAGGCTCCAACTCACCATCGCGCTGCAGCGTGAAGGCCACGCACTCGTTCGTGAGCAGAGCCACGAGCGAGAACAGGTTCCGCCAGCGACTCACGAGATCGCTGTCGACAGTGCCCGAGCCACTGCCTCTTTGAGCATCTTTCTCTTTGCCGCGTTGACGCTTCTTCATCTTCTTTCCACCACCCTCAATATTGGCAACAAGATCCACCCGCAGCACCAGAAGGATGCGGGCGACCCACTGCAAGAGCTCCACCAGTGCCACCGGAGGAGTGAAGAACGCCGACGGCTGCAAGGCTTGCAACGCCTCCTTCCCTCCTTGTGTCTTGGACACCGAAGAGTCGAGCAACGCAGCCGTGTGGTGGCTCACACTGGCCGACTCGGCGAACAGGAGCAGCTTCGCATACACTTCGATCAGCCGCAGGATGGCGAACGCGTTCACTGCACATTGAGCCTTGATCTCTTCGGCGTCCAGAGCGAGCAACGGCTCGGCGCATGAGCTGAGCACCGCCATCAGTCGGTCCATAAGATGCTTTGGGCACGGCAACGTCTTGGACTGCACGATGTACTCAGTCGCACTGAGTGCGACAGTCGGGTGCAGGCGATACGTCGCCTTGGATTTCTTCGTGGACTTGGGCTTGGGCTGCGCAGCCGCAGCACTAGGCTCGGCGTAGTTGTCAGCCTTCCACTGAACTAGCACTTCTTCGATCTTGCTCACGAGGAATGGCAGTTGGTGCCACTTCGTCAGACAGTCGACCATCGAGTCGAGCAGCTTCTTGCTGGACGTCTCGTTCATGTCCATCAGACGCCCGATGAGTCGCTCGAGCAGCGGGCCCTCAGATAACTCGCCGAGGTACCCGATGGTCTGCCAGATCGCGCTCAGGGCCTCCTGGTCGAACGGACGGTCTTCGCTGTACGCGACCAAGAGAGCCTCCAATGCGTCCGACGTGAGCTGCTGAGCGAGGAACGACTTACACTCGGTGTAGCGTTCATCGTTGAGCACCTTCAGATACACGCTCTTGAGCAGGCTAGCCATGATCTCCAGGACGACGATTCGACCGACCATGCTGAAACCTTCCTCTTCGTCGTCGCCGTCTTCGTCGTCCTCACCGTTCGTGTCCTTGATGGGCTTGGAGACGAAGTTGAGCGAGCAGCGGCAGAGAAGTGCAACGAGCTTACACACAGAGCCGACTGAGGCGTGTTCAGCGACGCTGCCGTAGAACACCATCGCTGCTTCCGGGTTCTTTTTCACGAGCGCTAGACAACGTGCCACTTGCGAAGATCCACCCACGCTTTGCGGGAAGTACGAGTTCAGGAAAAGTAGCGCGAGCTGCTTGCGTACGAGGGCACAGTCGCGGTCTTGGACCAGTCGGTCCAGCAAGTCGTTCACGGACACGACATCGTAAAAGTGCAGGTTGCGGATGCTCTTGATACGAACCAGCAGCGACGCGAACTCGGCTCGCACACGCTCGTTGCGATCGTTGATCAGGGGTGCGAGCTAAAGGGGAAATGGTAAGGTGAGTTAGCTAAATGAGCTGGTGTAGACAGTAAGGGCAGGGGAGATATAGATGCTCACCATCGGCAGCAGTGGCTTGAGAATCGAGTGCGAGTTGTGGTTGTCGAGAATGAACTGCACGCCTTCGAAGACTGCGGCACGCACAGCGCTTGAAGACGCGTCGTTCACCAAGTCCACGACCAGCTTTGAGATGAAGCAGCGAATGGTTTCCGCGGGCAGCAGCTCCCAGTACACTGATAATACCTTCGCCACGCCCTGGATCGCAGCGATTCGAACAGCGGGATGCGAGTCACCCAGCAGCTCCTCAAACACGTCGAACTGTTTCTGCAGCGAGCGGTCCAGCATCTCGTTGTTGAAGTTCGGGTCACGCAACGGGAAATTGTCAAACAGCAAGATGGCCGCCTGGCGCCGCACCGAGTCGTTCGCGGCCTTGACGCCACGCCACAGAATCGGACTCGTGATGCGGTAGAGCATCTCGTCCACACCTACGTGGCGTTTGTTCTCGAAGAAGATCTGGAGCACCGAGCGCACGGCTGTGAAGAGCGAGATGCTGCTGGCGTGGACGGCGTCGTGCACGTACCGCTGGATACACTCCTCTTCGATACACGCGCGGATGAGCTCGGTGTTCTCCTTGTTCATCTTCTGGTTGCCGACCCAGGCCTTGAAGTAGATAGCACCGAACTTCTTGAGGATCGACTTGCGCTGGTTCGGGATCTGGTTGCGGATCGTAGCGTTGATATCGATGATGAACGGCACGTGGAGCTCAAACAGAAAGCCCAGGAACGCCACGGCGTCCGGCGAGCGGAAGAACGGCGGCTGGATGTAGCAGCGCAGCAGAATGTCACGCAGCAACGCGCTGCTTTCGTCCTGGAAGTCGAGTTCCAATAGCGCGTCGCGCACCGCGAAGAGCCGCCGGATCGGGTGGCGCTTGGACTGGAACGCGTCACCGGCGCTGGACTCGTACGAGCGCACGATCAGATACGGCAGCATCTGCGTGATCACCGACTTGCACTCGCTCGGGTAGTAGCGCGCCGCCCACACAGTCTCACACAGCGCGGAGATGGCGTCCTGCGTGCGTTCTACGGCCGACTGCTCGCCGCTGAGCCGCAGCAAATGGTCGTGGAGGTGCTGCGCGAGCGCGAACACGCGGCCGTCGTCGATAGTCGTGAGCTGCTTCTCGTCCTGCACGAGAATCGCTGCGAACTGCGCGCTCACGTCCACGACCAGCAGCTCGTCGTCGCTCAGCGGCGTGTCGCTGTCGCTCAGATGCTGCTCCGCGAACGCCAGCGCCACGTCGCAGAATGCGTGCAGCAGCTTCCGCGGCAGCGCGCGGATCTGCTCGTCCACAGACTCGATCTCTGGCGCAGTGGCATCGTCGTCGTCTGTAGTCGTGGTCTTTGATTGGGACTTGGCCGTGCGCTTCTTGGTGTTGGCGCGGCGCTGCTGCTGCCGCCGCAGCTCCAACGCGAGCGAGAGCGGCGCGGCGTCCATCTCCTCTCCATGGCAGAACGCTCTCAGCGCTGCAGCCACGTTGTCGCTGTCGCTACGCGTAGATAACGCGGCCTTCGTCACCGTCGTCGGCTCCGTCATATTGATTCCTTCCTTCTGGGTTGAGGCAACGAGGTTTTGGCGCGCGCCAACAAATGTCACTACCATTCAAAAGCACGTACACGTCACTCTACTGAGGTATCTGCGTTCCTAACGGATAAGAAGGTTACGACTAGCAGTTCTTCTCGTTGATTGGTCGAAACAACTTTCCATCGAGAAGTATCTATTGATTTCCGCGAATCAGTGACGAAAGATCTCAATTATAGCCATTCAATTGGATGAAAAGGCGCTCCGAGTTCTCTGTGGGGGACACCTCACCACACAATTTTCCATAAAGCTCACCCCACTGAGCCAAGAGCTACAGACAGATACAACCAGCTAGAAGTAAGCAACATGGAGTCGGCGGATCTCGTAGTGGACGGCACGCGCACGACGGGCAAGGACGTGCGCGAGCAGAACGTGACGGCGGCTGTGGCCATCGCCAACATCGTCAAGAGCTCACTGGGTCCCGTGGGTCTGGACAAGATGCTCGTGGACGATATCGGTGACGTGACCATCACGAACGACGGCGCTACGATCCTCAAGCAGCTCGAAGTGGAACACCCAGCGGGTAAGGTGCTCGTGGAGCTGGCCGGTCTGCAAGACCAGGAGGTGGGCGACGGCACCACGTCGGTCGTGATCATCGCGGCGGAGCTGCTCAAGCGCGCGAACGAACTGGTCAAGAACAAGATCCACCCGACCTCGATCATCGCCGGCTACCGCTTGGCCATGCGCGAGGCCGTCAAGTACATCAAGGAGAACCTCAGTGTACCGGTGGACACGCTGGGCCGTGCGTCGCTCGTGAACGCCGCGAAGACCAGCATGTCGTCCAAGATTCTCGGCCCTGAGTCGGAGTTCTTCGCGAACTTGGTGGTTGATGCTGTGACCTCGGTCAAGGTGACGGAGGAAGGCGCCAAGGGAAAGATCGTGTCGCGCTACCCAGTGAGCTCGATCAACGTGCTCAAGTCGCACGGCAAGAGCATGCTCGAGACGCAGCTCGTGGACGGGTTCGCGCTCAACTGTACCAAGGCCTCGCAGCAAATGCCCACGTACATCAAGAACGCGAAGATCGCGCTGCTGGATTTTGACCTGTCGCGCCACAAGACGCCCATGGGCGTGTCGGTGGTCGTGACGGACCCGAAGGAGCTCGAGCAGCTGCGTCAGCGCGAGATCGACATCACCAAGGAGAAGATCCAGAAGATCATTGACGCTGGCGCCAACGTGATCCTCACGACCAAGGGTATTGATGATGTGTGTCTCAAGTACTTTGTCGAGTCGGGCTGCATGGGCGTGCGTCGCGTGAAGAAGGAGGACCTGCGTCGCATCGCCAAGGCCACTGGTGGCCAGGTCGTGCTCACGCTCGCGGACATGGACGGCGAGGAGTCTTTCGATCCTTTGACGCTTGGTGAAGCCGACGAAGTCGCCGAGGAGCGTGTCGGTGACGGCGAGCTGATCTACATCAAGGGCTGCAAGACCCGCCAGGCCACGACCGTCGTGCTGCGTGGCGCGAACGAGAACCTGCTGGACGAGATGGACCGATCGATGCACGATTCGTTCATGGTCGTCAAGCGTATGCTCGAGAGCAACCAGCTTGTCGCCGGTGGCGGTGCCGTCGAGACGGCGCTGTCGATCTACCTTGAGAACTTTGCCACAACACTTGGCTCGCGTGAGCAGCTCGCGATCGCCGAGTTCGCGGACGCGCTGCTGGTGATTCCGAAGACGCTGTCGGTGAACGCGGCCAAGGATGCGTCCGAGCTCGTGGCGCGCCTGCGTGCGTACCACAACACATCTCAGAGTGATGCCACCAAGAAGGAGCTGCGCTTCTCGGGCCTGGATCTGCTGGAAGGCACTGTGCGCGACAACCTCGCGGCCGGAGTCATTGAGCCAGCCATCAGCAAGATCAAGAGCCTGCGTTTCGCGACCGAGGCGGCCATCACGATCCTGCGAATCGATGACATGATCAAGCTCAACCCAAAGCAAGAGCAGCAGCAGTAATTTCTGGACAACCCGGTAGGATGAATCGCCCAAGGCCCCGCACGAAGCGAGGACTTTGCCAGTGTTTCGATAGTAGTGCTATCATTTTTCTCTCTCTCCATATTAAACACGATGCTATACCCACATCTTCCTGCTCTCTCTCTCTTCTTGCCTGTTATGCGTCCGCCTCAGCGGCGTCTGCAGCAGCAGCCTCCTTGAGACGCTGCTGCTTGAGATCCACAGCCGCGAGTCGCTCGTCGTCGCTGATGAGTTCGCCGTCCAGTTTCTTGAGCTGCGGGAGCTGGATGATCATGCTGAGGCGATAGTTCTCACTGTCGACGAGCGGGTTGAGCGACAAGTCGAGCTCACTCAGCTTCTCCAACGCCACGAGCTTGTCGATCGCCTCCATCGAGTCCAACTACCCAACAACAACAACAAAAACATCAGCATCACGACATGAACACTGCTTCCAAGGCCGCTGCTTCATCATTAAAGACAGCACAAAACGCACGTTGTTCTGGCGTACTGAGAGAGAGTTGAGTGCTGTCAGCAGCTCGACGCCCGCGAGTGACGAGAGTTTGTTCTCGTTCTGTTTGGTGAGTACGAAGTATTCGACAGTGAGTCACTGATGTTATCGACGAGAAAATACTCCAAATGCCACCAATGACGCACCAGATTCAGTAGCTCGAGTTTGCTGGGCGGCGTCTCGCTAGCCAGAGCATCCAGGTCCACGATCGAGTTGCGTTCCGCCTCCAGAATCGTCAGCGAGGGCAGCCCTGCGATGCCCGGGAGCCCTTCGAGCTGGTTATCTAGCAGACGTATACAGTACTCCATGAGCTTTCGATTTATCCTAGCGGGTCTCAGTGTCAGTAGACGAACCACTAATGCGGAGAGAAGAGAGGCTGTTGCTGGTGAGTCCCTGCAGCGTTGTGAGCTGGTTCAGTGACAAATCGAGTGACTGGAGGTACGCGTTGTTGGCGATGCCCTGGGGCGGTGTCGCGATAGCATTCTCCGCCAGATTCGCACACACAAGATACGGTAAATCGCCCAGCGGCGACACATCCGTGAGCTGGTTGCCCGAGACATTCACGAACTGAAGATGCGGGTAGTTGCGCAGCGGCTCCAGCGAAACGAGTGACTTGTTCAGCGCGTCCACGGCCGTGAAAGCGTACCCCGAGTCGTCCAGCGTACGTTCGATCCGCGATAGGCTCTCCATAATGAGCTGCTCCTGCAGTACACGCAGAGCCTCCGCCTCACTGGCTAGGGCGGCTGCATCTCCGGCATCCACCTCCTCTGTAGCGTCGGCGGCAACTTCCTCAGCGTCCATTTTCCACACTGGGCGACTGGGACGCGTCAGGCGTTGCATGAAACGACGCGAATTTATGTGGTCCACATACGTGAATCTTGAAAAGGCACCCAACATGCCGCTAAGTTTTCTCGCAGTGTGATTGTCGGACAGAAGACGAGGCTCCAGCAGTGAATATGGCGACGGAGGACAGCGCGCCGCCCGTGTTGCGGTCTCCGTACGGCTCTCTCCACGCGATGGTCGGGAACAACTCCGACGAACAGTGTGAGTGATGATTAATGGGATAACTGAGACCGTGGTCGCTGAGGGGTTTTGCTTGGATGCGTATCATAGATCTGCCGTGGAAGATCGCGTTCCGCGTCCAGTTCACGTCCGACAAGCTGGGGCTTCGCTTCCATCCAGCGCACTTTCCCGACACGGGCAACGGCGTCTACACGATCCGCGTGCTTGAGCTCAACAAGGTGAGCCGTTCTCGTCTGAGGTGTGGAGCGAGGAGGGAGTGCTGATGAGACTGGCACTCTAGAACCCGGCGGGCACAGGCCCTGCGCAGACGTATAACGCGTCACTCAAGCCTGGCCAGGAACACCTGTATGCTGTTGTGCACTGGACGATAGCAGGGTACCGCTGGACTCATGCGTGGTCTGCTGTAGACAACTGCGTCCTGGGCTGTACCTCACTCACATTGACGAGACCCACCTCCTGGACGCTCCGTGTGAGCAAGTGATCAGCAGGTAGGCCCTCCACTTTAGTGACGGCGTTGCTGTTGGAGCTCACAGTCTTTGCGATGCAGTCTCCAGACAGCCAAGCGACCTGTGACGCTGCGATTCGTCGACGTGGAAGCGGGCGTCGTCACGCCCCATGAGCTCCGAGACGCGCTCAAGATCGATCCCGAGCCCATGCCGACGTTCATCGACGAAAGCCACTTCCCCTCTTCAGCCACATCTCCAATGAAGGGCGGTCTTTCGCCCGTGTGGTCGATTCCATCGATTCCAAAAGCGTCCAGCATCACTGCAGCGGAGCCGGTCAATGCACCAAAGTCCCCGGTATTAGGTGGCGATGTTGATCCCGTGTACAAGATCATTCTCCTGGGCACGACGGGCGTGGGTAAGAGCAGCGTGCTGGCCGTGGGGACGCGAGGCGACGAAGCGTACGTGGAGCGCCGTGCGACGACGCTGGAGGCCGAGTTCGGCAGCTTTGAGATCGCGGACCCCGACATGTCCACGCGCAAGAAAATCAAAGCGCGGATTTGGGACACCGCCGGTCAAGAGCGATACCGAGCCATCACGCGGTCCCACTACCGCCGCGCTGACGGCGCACTGCTCGTGTACGACGTGTCGGAGCCCGAGTCGTTTGACAAACTGGGCGAATGGCTCAAGACGCTCAAGGAGACAGCAGGCGATTCGCTCAAGTCGATCATGGTCGTGGAAAACAAGATCGACAAGCTGCCCGAGGCGACCAAGGCGGGCTCGCGAAGCAACGACTTTGTGCAGCAGAGCGACGTCCAGGCGTTCTGTGAGGACCAGGGCCTGCTGTTCGTTCGCACCACAGCGAAGAAGAACGCGATAGCGTTCAAGTGGGAAGGCCAGAAGGTCGCAGACGCGCTGAGCTCGCTGCTGCTGCATATCCACGCCACGAATCTCGCGCGAGGGTTACACTCAGCCGGACCCAACAACTCTGAGGTGGCGGCCGGCACCATTGCGCTCACGCCGCATGCCAACCTGAGTAGCGAAGGCAAGTCGCTCGGTGACTGCGGGTCGTGTGCACGCTCGCAGTGAATTCGGAGCTACCGTTCCATCAGATTAGCACTCAGTCAATCATATCAACGGTTCTCGATGCTCAGACTTGACTCCTGATTGATGGAGACGTTGGGTGCGACGGGGCGTAAACGAGCGGAGAGCTACTATAGTCTAGTTTCTCCAGTGTCACTCGCCACTCGAGTCTCCAGCTAGTGATGCCAATGGAACCATCGCCCAAGAAGCTCCGCGTGGACGCGAAGGAGACTGAGGACACAACGGACGCAGGCATGGACGCGTGTACTGAGCCGTTGTGTCGAATGGAGTGGCCGGGCGTGCCGATGCAGTACGTATACCGAGGCGGTGATGCGATGTACGTGCGTGACTGCTACAACGACTTCTACCAGTTGATCAAGGAGCATGTGCTGGCAACTAAAGAACCAAAAGAACCCATTGTGACGGTGAAGGTGCGTGCATATGTATGTGCATCTACTGTACTGTGTCGCTGCTGATTTACTGTGGTGTGTTGAATAGGAATCGGCAAGTCGGTGTTCTACGCGTACTTTTTCGATCGCTTCCGCCGCGAGCATCCCGAGATCTGTGTGCTAGCGGTGTCTTTCTTCGCCAAGGTGCCGAGAGGACTGCTCCTCTACAAGGGCGACGGTTGTGATCCAGTGCGTGCTCGTACATCACTTACTGCTCCCCTCGTCACGATCATGGATGAAGCAGCGCGTGCAGCGTTGGATTTGAGGAAGCAGGTCGTGTACTTGTGTGACGGACCACCGGACTGGAATTTCGTAGGCACGTGCGTGGTGTTTGCAAGCCCGAACGAAGCGCTGCTGAAGACAACGCGGAAGTTCCAGCAGACGTACTACATGCCAGTGTGGACGCTGGAGGAGCTGTGCGAGGCAGCAAGCGTATTAGATCTGCCAATCAGCAAGTCTGGGCCGACTGCTGACAGCGACAGCGAGCAAAACGTCTTCGCTGAGCGTGACGAGAGAATCGCGGAGATCCAAACGCGCTTCGAGATCTTTGGAGGCGAGCCGCGCTTCTGTTTGCATCCAAATCCCGCGCAAGTTGCTCTGGCGGCGATGAAACTGGAGGGAGCGATCGACACGACTGGCGATCTGGAGACGTTGGCAACGCTGTTCAAGGGGGAGGCGTCGGAGAAAGTGCGCCATCGCTTGCTCCACTACGAACCCCAGGATGATACATACGCCATTAAGAAGACCCAGTTGGCGTCAGCGCACGTGAAGAAGAAGCTGGCGGAGAAGCTGCTCGCCAGATACCGATCGGAGCGTGGGTATCTTCGCAGCACGCTTCGCAGCATTCCCGGCGCAGCGTCGCTGTATGAGCTGGTGTTTGAGATGGAGACGCACGAGGCTCTGCACCGAGGCCCCATGCTGATGCTGCGACGCTTGGCCCCAACGGGAGTCACTCAGGTGCAGCTATTCCCCCTCAAGGCCACCGCTCCGCCAGTTGCGGAGTTCAACGCGGTGTCGAACACGATGCTCACTGGTGGGCCGTACCACAAGCTCAAGTCGAAGGTCCTGGAGTCGATCGACGCGTTTTATCTGCCCACGATGGCAGGCAAAGCGCCTTTGGATCCCCACAGCGTCGTCCAGTGGAACGAACAACACCGCGTTCTTCTCTTCCAGATCACGGCCTCGGCGACTCACGACGTGAACGTTGTCGGGATCATCCACGTGCTCGAACGACTGGGGCTACTGGAAAGCGTCGCAGCGCACCCCGAACGTGCCGTGCTGGTGTTTATTGTGCCGAGAGACACGATCGATGAGTTGAAATCGCAGCAGATTGTGGTTCCGGAGGCGACTGGCAGCAACGTGATCACCGGTATCCGTAGCATTGGCGACTCGGCAGCCTATGATCTTGTGAGATACGGCATCCGAACGGTGGAGGAGCTGCAGACCCAGATCGAGGCATTCGACCAACAGAAGGAGACATTCAAGATTGAGCCAGCTCATACTGAATCGTGGATGCAAGTGTACAAGTGCGGTGTGAACCATGCGCTCACCTCCGCGAGCGATCAGTTTGGCAAGGTGATCGCAGCCATTCCGCAGTATGCGTGTGCGTTGGAAGAAATCGTGTGAAGCGACTGGTCGATCGTGCTGACCTCGTGTCGTATCGCTGAGAAGGACGCGGCACTGTTTGCGGTTGTGACTCATACCCTTAATTCGAAATTCTGTTGGTGACACATCGTTTCTTTCGTGTCCAAAACAAAACAAATGACCCGCGAAAAAACCGTAATATCCACGAACCAGCCCCACGCAGTGCTCTTCGCTCTACAATGAGTCACTCACAAGCAACTTATCAGCCTCCATCTATCCATGAAGTCCATTTGCCGCACGTACGTACCATGATATCCACAGACTCGCGACTTGATCGCACGGACTCGCGGACGAACTCGCGGACTCGCGGACGAACTCGCGGACTCGCGCACAGTGCACGTGTGGCGATGAGAGCACATGTGGTGCGCCTCCACGAAGGAGAGCGTCTTGTCCTGACGGACCACGCGACCCCACCCACCCTCTCGACTCGAATTGCTTCGAGCCAAGAGCCGAGAGAAACAAAGCTGCCGTCCAGTGGCGTGGTGCGGTCCACGAAAGACTCCCGCCCACCACCCAACCTCACCGAAGCCAAGGCTGCTGTGGGGGTAAACAAAAGCAGCAACGAGTGCTACCCGCCCACTCCCCACTCGCAGTGGGTCAGACGCCTCGCGGCCCCGACCGAAGCCGCAGCGCCGCGAGATCGATCTGGAAACCACGCGACAGCCCGGACAGCTCTGCTCCCACCGCCACGCACCGCGCTCGACCTCAGCGCCACGCCCGCCTCTGTAGGTCACAATGCTGGGAATCACCTTCTTTGGGCTTGTTGAGATATGGATTTGGGAGGCTCGGGAGTAATGGAGGGCCCGAGAGAAGCTGCGCTGTGGCGTCGGTTGCCCTCATTTTGATGGCATTTAACGAGAGAATTCTGCTCAGTTGTCCCAACAAACTGATGCCGGCCTGTGACCCACGTGCCAGATCATCTGGCCCAGAAGCTAATGTGGGACAGGTAGTGGGCTGAGACACATTCACTCTTGATACAGAATGATTGTGTGTGTGGCGTGTGAAATCTCGTGACTTTGTACAAATGGCGGTGTCCTTTCCAGACCCTTCACCTCAAAATGTCTTCACGTGCAGGCAGCCTGGTGCTGCTGGCAGACCGATGCCGCGAAGCGCTCCTTCTTCTTGGGCTGGCGGTAGAAGGCACAGTTGTTGGCGCACGGCGCGTGCTGCGAGCGCCGTCCGCACGAACACAGCGCCGGCGTGCCGAGCTGTTCCTGGAGCGCGCTGAGGAACCGCTCTTTCTGCGTCGCACTGGACTTCCCACCGCCTGAAGACGATGGAGTCGCCCCTGGCTTCCCCTTCACACTGCTACGAGCAGATGACTGCGAAGATGCGGGAATAGTGGGCGATTTCCTGGTTCCATGGACAGTGTTTCAATCAGACCACGTGGATTCCTCCAGTAAAGCAAAATACGCGAGCTACTCACCGCCACGGAGTGGACGAAGCCTTGCCGCTCTGACGCTGGAGCTTCATCTCACAGCCGACCGAGGCGTCGACACTATTACCACATTGCACACACACATGCCGTTAGTCCGATGGCTTCCAGGCAGAGATCAGCACACTAGCCACCCAAACACTTACATCGTCACCTCTGGAGCTGTTCCCCGCTCATTGACCTTCAGCTGAGACGCCTTCCCGCTCCTTGGTGACTTTGTAGCAGTTAGTAGCTTCGGAATTCCACTGCGATGTCGCTGCTGCACGCGCTCGCGCTCGAGGGCCATGTACCGGCGACGCACTGCCGCGTAGAGCTCCCGACGCTGGCGTAGTTTCCATACATCACATCATTAGTCCCCAAGCTGATGTCCGAGTCATCTCCTCTGAGAAAGCGCTCACCTGCTTGACAGGCAGCTCCACGTGAACGCGGCCATGGCTGGTCGTCGTCTCATTGGTCTCTTCGTCTAACTGGTTATCATCTCTCGTCTCGGCAGTGGTCTGCTCACAGCCACGGGACATTCGGAAGCGAACTACGCGCGTAGATGCCAGCAGCAGCTCTCTCACTTGAGCGTCACTACGCAGTGCATTCTTTACGAGTGTGAAGGCCGCGTCCGCTCCCTGTTGTATAGTATACGCAGTGATTTAGATCGAATAATGGGGTTTAAGGCCGCGAACTCGAGCGAACCTGGCACTGCTGTCTCTTGCGGTCCAGCAACGTCTCCACAAACGGCTCCCGTGTGAGGCTTCGTCGTGAGGCCGACGGCTGGCACGACGCGTCTCCCGATCCGCCACCAGAGACAGGAGACGATGCGGGCATCCGCAACAGCCGCGCGAGCTTCTCGTCCTACAGAACACCAGCAACCCACTGAGATTCGGCCCACGGTAGACTGCACTCTCCATCCAGTCACCCACCACTTTCTTGGCCTGCGACTGCGCCTTCTCGCGCTGCTGCAGCACGCGCTCGTTCACGCGCACACAGATCTGCTGGTGGAAGCGCCGCAGCTGCGTGGACTGCAGCTTCAGCCGCCGTTCGGTCGCCTCGCGCGTCGCCACGATCATCGACTATAACACAGGGAAAACCCCCCACAAAACATCGCTATATTGGCCTGTGTACCATCGTCCAATGCGTCTGAGTAGAGACTCACCGTCATATCCACGGGCTCTTCGCCGCAGTCCTCGACCAGCGGCGAGAAGCCCGTGAGCGGCGCGTTCGGCTCGGCTTGCAGCGCTGAGATCCGCCGGTCGCGCACGTAGATCGGACTCGCTGTCTCTTCTCACAACGCGTTAGAAGCTGCACCAGAACCAGAGCACAAGAATCTCCCAGGCGCTCACCATTTTGGTTGTCGCAGTCCAGCATTGCACAGGCGGCGTTGATGCTGGTGACCAGTGGTGAGTACAACGAAGTCAGCAGCACAGTTCAGCAAAATAATAACGGAGACCGAAAGGCCGCGTGAGTTCCATTCCACGAGATCTGATACCCACATGACGGTATCAACTTCAACAACATGAGCGCATTCAGAATCCATTCAAAGGTTGCTGGGCAGACTGTGTGGACCACTTGGTTGGGCAGACTTGCGGGGACAGGAATCCTACGCAGTCGGTCGGTGGCCTCAGTCATCAGGGGTGGTCTCCCCACGGCGATCCGACTGCATCGGCTGCAGCTACGCGTGAGGAATCGACTGGCGGTGCCTTGGTCTCCGATACTGCACCGCTGGGGTCCTTCTTGTCAGCGTGCAGCGCATCCACCAGCAGCTCAAACAGGATCTGCGCTCGTTCGAGGCTCTCGCGGCCCGACCGACTCATGAACAGCTCGTACAATTCATTGCGCCATGCCAGGAGCTGGGACGCGGCTCCGCTGCCGTTGGACTGCGAGTCGCTGTCAGCAGAAGCAGTGTAGATCCGCTCCACCGCCGCCTCAAAGTGCTGCTCCTGGCCACGCCACTGGAGCGCGATCTGCATCCACTGCTTCTCTTCGCGCTTCTGGCGGTGCGTCACGCCGTACGCCGCTTGTGTGGTCGGTCTCACTGTGGCTGCTGGTGACTCGTTCATCTTCTCGAGCGGCGCGTAGCTCGTGACGCTGAGAAGTCCGTTGCGCAACAGCACCAGTACGACCGACACGAACACGCGCACGGGCATCAGCCGCTGCAAGTGGCGCTGCTTCAACGCGTTGTGAAACACGTTGCGTAGCTCGCGTTCGTTTGTACCAAGCGAGAACGGCAGCAACGTCTCCACAAACGCTGCTTCCTCTAGCAGTTGAGTTGAGGACGCGGACGCAGGCGGTGCGGCGCCGTCGAGAGACTGCTGCTGCTTCTGTCGACGGTACGCGTCGTGGAAAAGCTCGTAGGTCCAGCGGATGAACGAGTGGAAGTGCCGCATGATGGCTCGGTAGCGTCGCAGCAAGTCCACAAATTCATCAAAGTAAACCCACGAGGTGGACGCCGACAACCCAGAGCCAGAGCCAAAGCCGTAGTGGAACGTCTGCGGTGCGTTTCGCCTCACGAGCGGACTGCGTGGAGCGGTCGCGTTGTATTCTTTTGCGTGGAACTGGTTGGCGTTCGACGCCCGTACAAAGGAGCCCTGATCCATCGAATAGTGGTCGTCCTCATGGTCCAAGTCGGTCTGCGGTACATCAACGGGCGTCGCGTAGTTTTGCAGGATGACTTCCAGCTGCTCCAGGCCTTTGGATGGCAAGTGGCGCATGTAGATCTCGTTGCTTGGCTCGATTATGAACGCGTCGGTCTTGAGCAGCTCCTCGTCTGTTCCACCGGCGTAAAAGAGCGCTCTGGCGACGCCCATGGCGTGCGGGAGATCGATGAGCTCGCGCATTGTGGCTCCATGGAACACTGGCTGGCGGGTTTGCTGAGCCTTCTGACGGGCGAAGAACCGACAGAGACAGAAGAACACGAGCTCATCCAGTGAGCGCTCGTGTGTGAGGTACTCGTGGAAGAGCTTGACGTCGGGATCCAGCGGCAGGAACACGTGGAGATCCGCCACGAGGCGCTCTATGGACGCGTCCACGAGGTGCTTGAGTCCAACTTGGCAGTGGAAATGGTCGCGGATGAGCTCGTTCATGTCGATGCGGCCAACAAACGCACTCACAGGCTCGTATTCTGAGGCAGTTGAAGCACTGCGATCACTGGTCTTGTAGTGGTTTCGCCCTCGAAGGAATCGCTGGCCATCCGAGAACGACAGCGCCAGACTCGCATGGATCTGGACTAGTTTCTCGAGCCGTCCGGGCTTGAGCTCACCCAACTTTCCGACAATAGTGTCGTAGATATCAACGATGAACTGCTTCAGACCCACCAACCGCTTCTGCAGGTCACGCGACGCCTGGAGCTCTCGGATGAGTTGCTGGCGTGCGGCTGTGTCCTGCTCGTTTTGGTCTGCAGAGCGAGGCGTGTACACAACCGTCTGCCATAACACATCGTCCAAATGCGTGTCGTCCGAGTCGTCCTCCTCCACGGCCGTCGCGTCGTCCGAGCCACTGGTCGTTGCCCCACCGACGCCGACGCTCGCTGTACGGCCGCCAAGCCCACGCGGCGATGGGAACGGAGAGCTGCCTTGGCGATTCCGCTTGGACTCGCCGTCATCGACAAATCGAAACGAGGCCGCATCAAAAGCGCCCGAAAGCGACGCGTCGCCACGCGCATCAAACGCGTCCACAGGTACGAGCGTCGTCGTGGACGTCGCCTTGGTCAATTCATCGTCAATCCAGTCGACGCCCTCTCCCTCGCTCGACGCGTCGCGCTTCAAGTCGGTGATCACGGATCGAAACGACTGGATCAATCCTTCTGCCCGGCGGATGGTCTCCGTTAGCAGCAACTGGTCGATCTCCTCTTTCTCGCCCTGCGCGTCTGCGTCCGAGTCTGCTTCTGCTGAAGCCTCTGCTGAAGCTTCTGCTGAAGGCTCTGTCAGCACATTGCTAGAAACCGCGGAATCGCTTGGCGCGGAAGTCGCCTCGTCCACGACAACATCGTCCAGAATGGCGGCCATCGACGTCCCCATATGACGCGAAGCCGTCGCCTTCTTGACCCGCTTCGCGTAGCGCCGACGCGAATGGAGGAAGGAAAACGACGCGGCCAGTTCACTGAGGCCAGTCATCAGGTGCGTGATCCGCTCGTCAGGCGGAGGTGCTGGCGCCTCAGCTTCTAAGCCCTCTTTTGCAAAGCCTGTGACAGACGCTGCTCGCTCCAGCAGAGCAGGCAGACTCACGGCTCCAGCCGCAGGAGTTCGAGCCGCTGCGGCGGCGGCTCGTTGCGCTTCCAGCATCGACGCCTGCGCGGCTGCGTTGACTGCCTCACGGGGCTTGTACTTGTCCTCGCGCCGCTTCTTGATCAGATACGCACGGACATTCATCTGCAGCAACTCTACGGCCGCGACTTGCTGGCGGCGTCGGAGGATCGTCTGCATCACGGCTCGCTTGTGGAGCGTGCGCTGGCGCTCCTTGTACCCTCGATACGACCGTTGGATATCCAGCACAGCCAGCAGCTTCTCCTCTCGCTGTAATGAACGGTGTGCCTCCTTGCGGTGCTGGTACTTGGCGAACGCCTGTTGCACGCGTGCGGCCGCCATGTTCTCCTCGACGACCGACGCGCGCTGGTTCCGCCGCCCACCACTTCCGTTCTCTCCTTCGTCGTCGTCGTCATCGCCGCCCATAATTCGCCTCAGCTGCACGCGTCGCTGACGCCTGAACTCGCGCCAGAGCCGCTGCTCCTCCTCATCACTGTCGTCGCTGAAGTTCTCGTCATCGTCGCTGTCATCATCGTCATCGGATTCCTCAGCACCTGCGTCTTCTTGCGTCTGTCGTCGTCGGCGTCGTCGCCGACACGAACACGAAGACGCAGCTGCTGTAGCAGCGGCAGATGCAGCAGCAGCTTCCAGCTGAAGCCGCTGCTGCTCACTGGCGTCTTGCTGTTGCTTCTGCTGCTCCATCAACGCGTGAATCTCCATCAAACGCCTCCCGTTTTCCGCCTGAAGCTGCCGCACCAGCGTCACGAGACGCGCCTGTGAGGCGTCGTACGCTGCTTGGATCTCGTACAGCAACTCGCTCTGCTCTTTGCAGATGAACTTGATCTGTCGCGCGAGCTCGTGGAAACACAGCGAGTGGAGCAGCCACTCCTTCTCTGTGTACTCGACGGTCTTCGCCGCTGCCGCTACCAGCCCCGCAGAGCTGCTCGCCTGGACGCGCATCTTCTCGAGCGTCTGCCTCAGATACAAAACCTGCTGACGCGTGTGCGGAATCAGCGCTGGAAACACCACTGTCTCCCACGTGCCACTACCAATGAACGTGGACTGGTACATCGTCGGCGGGTACTGCAGCTGCGGCAGCACGGCGTTCGTCTCAACCACGAAGAACTCGCGCGGGATGCGGCTCAAGGCCTCGATAGCTGTGGTCCCAGTGCCTGGAGGGAGTGGCTGAGGCGTACAGGGGGCCTCAGGATTCAGTCGTGGTGGAGGCGTGGGCTTGTACGTGGTGACGCGGCGAGGAGACGCGGTGGTCGAGGACGCTGAGGGCTTGGACGCCACTGGCGTACGACGCACTGACACCGGAGGCGAGCTGCGATGGCTCTGGCCTGACCGAGGCGACGTCGCCGGGTAGTTGGGGGAGCGCGTGGCTGCTGATCGAAGCAGCGACTCGCTCGACGGGCCATTGGGGTGGGATTCCGCGTCCTCACGCGCGTCTGTGGGTGGTTGGTTGAGTGGAGGAAGCATGCGGAGCCTCGAGCGAGTCCTAGCGGCGGTGCATGTGCATGTGCAAAGCCACAAGCCTATGAGCTGGGCAAAGTGAGACTGGTAATTCGGTTCTGTATTTATGGGATCACTTGGTGGGAGCGCAGTCTAATAACGGCCTGTCATTCAGCCAAGCGGCACGTCCACCACCACGTCGTCATCTTCGTCGTCATGGTCGTGGGCAAGCGATGGAGTCGGCTGAGGCACTTCGCGACTGTCAGCGGCTCCATCTTTTTCGATTTCTCCACTGGCAGCACCTCCTACGCCGTGCGACTGGGACTGATGCAGCCAGTGCGCGGGTGCCGTCATCAAGAGCTGGTGCATCTTCTGCTGGAACCGCGCAGCGTACGCCTTCGGGTGGATCGCTGACACGCCTCGAGCGGCCTTGCGCAGCACTTGAACCTTGTAAACCCGCTCGACTTGTTTCCCGATTGTCCACTTCTGGAGAATGTCAACAAGCCCAAAGTAGTACGTGCTCGGACCGGACACCTGGTGAGCCCGGTACCGATGGTTGTGGCGGCGGGAGCTCTGCATGGACACACTCGCAACTTCTGCACTTGCGCTGGCCGTCGTCCCCGAGGCTTCAGCAATCGCTGCCAGGTCGGTGTCTGTGCGGGGCTTTCGCACTTCGTCTCCTCCAAACGGCGACGTTGCCTGTCCCTTTCCTTCACGACCAGCGTCATCTTCATCGCCGTCATCGTCGCATAAGTTGTGGACGTAGCCACTCGCTTCCACACCGCGAGCCGTAGGTGGAATTAGGTCTTTCCCGTCGTCAAATATCGACATCTTGCGGGCACTCGCGTAGTTAGCGGGGTGGTCGCTGGCATTTTGGCCGAACATTCCCGTCAAATTGAGTGAACTCGGTTCCTTCTTCATATCTTTGGTCTCGTCCGACGTGATCGTGAAATGGGAGTAGTGAGCACCAATGAGAAGGCTGTAGTCCATGATGCCCATGCTGGCTAGAAAGTTGCTGTCTCTCGTGAGCTGCTTGACAAGCTGCAACGCCGTGTCCGACTCGAGCTTGATGCGCTTCTTCAGATCGTTATCTCGCAGCGTGATGTCCGCGTAGTGCTCCGACCCAATAGGCTCACACGGGGTCGAGCGAGGCCCAGATGTGACACCGAAGGTGAAGAACCGGTTGCACTTGGAGCAGCGGTACTTCTCGCCAAGCACACAGGCAGGCGCGTTGCGGTCGACCCACGAGCCCTTGATGTCGTACCGCCGATGGATCACTTCGTTGGTGTTGAGCACATTCGCCATCACTACGAAGTAGAAGACCTGGCCGTACATTTTCATGGCGTGGAAGCCCAGGAACTTGGGAAGGAGCGTGCGTGGGTTCCACTTGAGGTATCGCAGGTACGATGGAAGCAGCCCCAGCAACACGTTCTTCTCTGCAGCAGTCGTGCTCTTCACAAGATACTTGCGATCGCTGGTCGTGAACACAAAGGCACCGCTTCGCCCTTCGCTCATGCGCTCGTTCATCGTGTGGCGGAACGCGTGGATGTATTCGTGGTCTTGAATACCCTGAAGTTGGCGGATTGATGCAAACACTCGCGGCTGGAAGTCGTAGAACTGCATCTCTTTCATGCGCATGGGCAGGAACGATGGCAGGCCACCGCTGCCTGTGTTGTCATTTGCCTCGACGACTCGAATCGTAGAGTTGCGGGTGGCGACGACTTTGGACAGCGACATGGACGCACTCAGCTGGCGGACGTTGCGTGCGCGCTGTGGCGACCGCTGCCAGTCGAGACTGAAGGTCTGGTTGGAGGCGATGCGGCGGTGGAGGCGGTGGTAGTGCTCAATAGACTCAACGATGCCCGTGGTCGCCATCTGAATCATCTGCTTGCGCAGCGCCGTGTTCAGCTCTGGTTTGTTGATCAACGCTTGCTCTTCATCTTCCTCATCATCTCCTTGGCCACCAATACTTGGCTGCTGAGACCGAGAAAACGACGACGCCGTGGACGCTGTGGTGGACGCTGCGTCGATGCCCATGGCGTCGTTCAAGTGGCGGCGGCGACGTGCGAGCGGCCGGAAGCAGACTGTGTGGAGATTCGAGCTGTTGATGACGAGCCACACGATGATGTTGAGGCCGCCTCGTGCCGAGTGGAGGAACGCACTGAGGTTCACGAGATCCTCGAACACGTCGGCATTCACAGTTTGCTGCACGACGCGGAGGTTGGTAACGACGAACAACCCCAGTACGATCAGTGACCACGTGATGTAGATCCAGCACGTGAGCAAGCCACTGGACAGGATGCGTCGCCGCACGTCAAAAGTCTCTTCGAGGCCACGCTTGAGCCGTCGCTTGACGTAGATGATAGACACGATGGCGAACACAAGATACACGAGCACCCATATGTGGTACGACAGCCATTGATGCCACCAAAAGCCAGTGCGATCCGTGTTCTCGTGGAACCAGAAGAAGCGCTCGATCTCCGTGCCCGTTGCTGAGGACGTACTCTCGCCCTGCTCATCAAACAGCCACAACGCGAATCCACAGACGACGCCGCTGAGCACGGAGTAGAACCAGTAGACCCGGTTGTTGTAAGCGTACGACGTGAACGGGTTGGTGATGGACTGGACCATGTCGATAGGCATGGCGAAGAACCAGAACTCCCCACACACGAGCAGCGCCTGAGTGAACGCAGCGAGACGCACGGGCAACGCGATGGGCGGCTGCGCGAACTGCGTGGCGGCGTACTGAAAGATATACAGCAGCGCCAGCAGTAAGTCCACGAAGCTCTTGCTGAGGATGAGCGGGTTGGGATGCGCTCGGACGACGCGGCTCTCAGCGTAGCACACGATCACGATGAGCGAGAACACGAACGACACGAGCGCACCCAGGAAGATGTACCAGTCGGCGTCAGCCGTCATGACTACGGCCCACACAACGCCAGCGATGCCCGCGGAGAACAGCAGCACGCACACGGACGCATAGAACCGCAGCCGCAGCAGCACGAGCAGTGCGTTCAGCACTGCGGAGAAGACGGAGCGGATCCCCGACGCCAGCGCCGCGCAGCAGCCGCCACTAGAGCTGCTAGCATCACTGGCTTCATCGCTGTTGGCTTTGTCCGGACGCCGCAGTCGCCGCAGCAGCCGCGGCAGCTCCCTGTCGCCCGGCAGATACTGCTGCTGCAGCCGCGCGGCTTCTTCAATGGCGCTCTTGCTGCCACGCGGCTCGCTCGTGAGCGAGATGGAGCAGAACGTCGCGCTACAATACAGAGACACAGAGCCAACATGAGTCCACTGCTAGGTGTTCCGCTGCAGGAGACGCAAGATTCCCACTCACAACTCGCGGTCGTTGCGACGGCCAGAGAGCAACGCGTCTCTCTCGCGCGGCACGCGGCCCGCGGAACTCGCCCCGCCGCGACCGCCTGCGTCGTGTAGCGGGCCAGCGGACGCGCCGATCACGCGCGGCGGCGAGGACGTTGCGTGCGCAGAACGCGTCATGAAGCGAGGCGGCCGGGGGCTTCCAGGGGGCGACTTGGAGCTCTTCGTGTGTGTGGCGTTGCCGTCGAAGCGGCGCGATGTTCCACTTGGCTGGACAGAAAGAAGACAACGGTGGTTCTTAACGTGTTCCTATCGGATGCAGCCAACCATAAGGTCCACTTTGCAGTTGAGGCCCTCAACTGCAGAGTGGAGGGTAGCATTAGGTTAAGAACTGCTATCGGACACACGTTGAAGTTGAGCACGCAGCCAGGAGCCGACGCCGCGGCTATGCACAGGAAGACGAGCTCCAACAGCTACGCCGACGATGGCGCCCAACGCGATACCCGAGCCCAGCACGATCCAGGGAGACGGGGACGCAAGTGGCCAAGAAGCCAACGATGTCGTGGGGTGGCTCGCGGTGTCGTGGTTGTCGTGGTTGTCGTGGATCTCGCGTGGGGAGCTGCTGGGCGGAGGAGCAGCTGCCACGCCATCGCCTTGAGACTCCTGCGCGAGACGGAGGAGGACCGCAGCGTCAACGAGCGAAGCATCGACAGCTAGAAAATCCTCCAAGAAAGAAGAGCGATGGAAGGGACTCGGGCTGCTGCGGTGGTTGCCTAAGCGGAGCTGTAGGGGAAAGACAGAGAGAGTGTAAGATAACGACAGGGGTATCACAGCAGTGGAATGAAACGTACTCGAACGGCGATCGCGTGGACGACAGCGAGGACGTCCGTGACGCTATCCTGTGGAAGATGATAAAGTTAGTATGAAGGCATCTGCTTGCGGCTGCACACTAAAGTGATGACGCACCACGTAGTACTGCGCCTTGCTCGGCTTCATCCCGACTGTACAGGTAAACACGTGCGCGAGGCTGGGCTCGTACTCAGCAAACGCTTGGAGAGCTGCCAACAGTGCAATATACAAACAAGTTAGAGCTGATCATCCATATTTCATGGCTCACACTCCATGACAGCACTCACCACTGAACGCTGGCTCGTCCGAGTCGTCGTCGCCCGTGTACATGGCGAAATCTGGAACGCCGACGTGCGTCTTTACGTGGTGAAGTATCAACGACACCGCGACGGCCTTGCTGACTCCGATCTGATGGACTTCGACAAACCCTTTGTCTCGGCGAATCGTCGCCTCTCCTTTCTGCAAGATGTCCATTCCGGATTAGAGAGAAACCACACCTCCATATAAGTCTCCCTCGAACAGCACCATACCTTGACAACCTGACGCAGCTGCTCATAGAGCTCCAGCGCTTGGATCTCGCCGTATTCAGGATCACTGTTGCGGTAATCATAGAGCAGCGAGGCCTCCCCAACGATCAGAAACGCGCCGTTCGTCCGCGACGTGTACGATTGCATCAGCCGCTGCACGTCTTTCTTCCAGTCCATGCGCAGATCGCGTTGTTTGTACACGCACTCCCATCGCGCTTTGGTTTCGGCCCCACTGACCGTTTTCTTCATGAAGAATCCGTTGTCCGACACGAGATTCAGGTTCGCGATCGACGCAAACTCGGCGTCCAACTCCGCTTTACGGCCGGTGCTGACCACAAAGACCACGTTGTGGGGATCCGCACACAGCGTTTCAATGTTTTCGCGCGCCTCGTGGGACAACGACGTCCGCACTTGGCCGTCCACAAAGCGGATCACTTCGTGGCCAAACGCCGTGCTTGTCGGATAGCTGTTGTTGTCGCTGAGTCCCGTCGCTAGCAGTGCGTGCTCATCGACTGTACCCGCAGTGTCCTGGTGCTGGCGAAAGTGGCGAGCGGCACCGTCTTCCTCCAGGATGCTGGTCGTCCAGCTCAGTGTGCCGCCATAGTCAAAGATGAAAAGCCGTCGCGCGCAGCGAGTGCTCACGCGCACAAGCTCGTCGATGTCGAGTTTGACAAAGCCGGACGCAAACTTCATCACGCGGTAGTCGAATCCAAAGCCCACTTCCACTGTATCATGAGACTCGCTGGATTTCTGCTTCTTCTCGACCAGCGTTTCAAAGTCCATGAGCAGGCGATCGGCCCATCGCGTCGACGACCGCAACTCCAGCAGCTTGTAGTTGAGCTGGAAACGGTTGAGTTTCTCAAAGTACTGCATTTCCGTCGCCTTCACGAGTGCAGTCACAATATCGTCCGTCTTCCACGGGTTTACAAGCAAGCTGCCGTTGAATATGCGGCTGTAGGAGGCAAACTCAGACACGATCATCGTCCCATTGCGCCGTGTGTCGTCACGCTCACTCGCTTGCTGGCCGTTGCGTCTCTGCGCGACAAGATACTCAAACGGAAGCAGCGACAACCCATACCGCAAGCACGTGTCGAGGTAGACATCGCTTAGCCTCCACAGATGCATGCGCTCTGCGCACGTTGTCTTGGGTTTCTCCTCAAAGTACACAACCTGCTCGCTCTCTGAAGGGCCAGTGGCCCACCGGCGATTGATCTCCGCTACGAATTTGGTCACGTACTCGCTCGTCTGCTGGTAGTCGTTCGGTCGTGAGTCCAGCGAGATGCCGATCTGGACGAGGATCACAGAGCCGCGTTTAGATGGATGCTGCGATAGAAAGCGGTCAAACGCACGCAGTTTGTGGGGCAGCGCACTGAGCCCTTCGAGTCGATCGACCGACGCGATCACAAACTTGCGCTGCTTGGTCTTTGTATCGTACACGAACCGCTCGATCCGCTTACGGAACTGGTGGGCGCCGTCATTGCGGTCAGTGTGGTGCTGGTCCAGGATCGTGTGCAAGAACTTGATATCCGGCTCGATGTGGGAGCACGAGATGTTCACGACCCGGCCGTTGTACTCGACCGTTAGCATGCCGTTGGGACTGGCCTTGTAGTTGAGACCTAGCAGTCGCTTGCAGCTCGTGAGAAAGTGGCGCGCGTGCTCGAAGATCAGGAACCCAATGTGGTCCGCACAAAGCATGGCGCGGAGAATCTCCGTGCGCATGGCGAGGCAGCGGAAGATCTCGCTGGACGGGAATGGCACGTGCAGGTAAATGGCGATCATGGGTGAGCGCAGCTTCCGCAGCAAGTACGACGGTAGCATGAGGAAGTGGAAGTCGTGGATCCAGATCATGTAGCCATCGTTGTAGCTCTCAATGACGCGCTTGGCGAACGTGCGGTTCACGCTGCAGTAGTCGCTCCAGCACGAGTCTTGTGCTGCGGGGTTCCACGACGCAGGGTCGCACCACGCCGGTTTCTTGGATGTTGGAGACGCTGAAGATCCTGTCACTGAAGCAGTGGCGGCTGTGCGCTTGTCGTTATCGTTTTTGTCCCCGTGGAACTCGTCCAGCGACAGCTTTGCGGAGTTGTAGACGTCGACGACGTTGTGGAACACCGGCCAGAGCACACCCTTACAGAAGCCCTGGAAGTAGCGGTGCGCGACCTGCGGGTCCAGAAACACGGGCACGCAGTGGAACGCTCGCAGTTGTTTCTCAACGATCTCCTCTTCGTCTCGGCTCACAAACACTTCAGGGCAACCGATAAACAGCGCACGGTAGCGGTCGTGGCCGCCCACGAGGTTGCGGTAGAAGAGGCTGGTGGCGCTGGAGCTCCACTCGACGTCCCATCCAGAGTCCGTGGCGTTGCGTTCGAAGACCAGGGGCAGCACGTTCACGACGATCACTACGGTCTTTGGTTGCTGAGTCGAGTGCGTTGAGTCGCCAACGGTAGCGGAGGGGGGCGAGCGGTTGATGAAGCGGCTTTGCATGGTCGAGGAGCGTGGGAAGCCGTCCGACGCGTCGCCGACCAGCGACGGCTGCAGCGCCGCAGTGTTCAAGCCGTTTGCGTGGCGCAGCGGAGACGGCGGCTTCGATACAAACGCGTGCTTCATGGGCGACACGGCCGGCGGCTTGGAGGGCACGGAGCGGTGACTAGGAACAGGATGAGCAGGAGAAGGAGAAGGAGAAGCTCCTGTGCTGGGAGGAGTGGGGACGGCACACGTGTCCGTCGAGAGCAGCGACGCGGCCGTCCGTGGTACTGCGTGGGGTGGTTGTGGCTCCATGGTTGAAGATTGAGAAGGCGGATCGCAGAGGAAGAGGGAAGGAAGGGACGAGGCGAGAAGGTGAGCTCTTGGGGGCCACATGAAGACGTTTCTGAGTCGGAGCCATTGCTGCAACATAACAGCCACCTTGAAGTTGGCTACTCATCTGATTCTGAGAAGTCTCAGATCAGGCCTGTGTTGTGTTTTCTTATCGGGTCTCCATTGCTGGCCAAGAAAAGGCAGCACTCGGTTGGGGACCCATTGCTCTCGACAGCGACAGCACGCAAGCGACCAACGTGATGGGCAACGTGTGCTGTGGTGGCGGCGACTATGAGATGCTGCAGCGGCGTGAGCTGCTCAAGGAAGGCGGCGACTTCAAGAAGAAGACGCCGTATTTGGGCGGCGTGCTGAGCAAGAACGAGAGTATTTACCTGCAGCTCAATGCGAATGTGACGCGTCTGCAATGGCGCGTGGTGCCAGGCACGAGCAAGATGGAGGAGCTGGCGATCGGACGCATGGGCAAGGTCTGCCCCAGCGGTGAGTAGTGTGTGCAAAGGTATTTCGATACTTACTACAGTGAGAAAGGCGGCTGATGCAGGATGCAGGAGGCACGGACTTTGTGATCCTAGGCACTGGCGGCCAGAAGCTGCTCGAACTGACCGCAGCGACAACAGCGACTCGCGACTTGTGGGTGCAGACGCTGGATGAGCTGACTATGCAGCAAGCTGCTGCCGCAAATGATGAAGAGACCAAGGCGCTGAAACAGGAGTTGGTCAAACAAACCGAGAAGCAGAAAGAGAGCTACTGGCGAGACCGAACGACGGAGATAGATCAGCGACGCGTGGAAGCAGAGGAAAAGAAGAAGAAGTTTGGCGCTGTCGGCATGAAGTACACAGCGCAGGCCATGGCCAAACGATAGACGTCCGTACGATAAGATATTCAGAGAGCGAATCGATCTCATTTTGATTTATTCCTCATGGGTCGTGTAATGGAACGAATCGGCCAGCGCCAGCATGCTCGTGGTGTCCAATGTGCCGCTTTCCACTGGCCCCATCGCGCTCAGCACAGCGGCCTTCGCGACGGCGGCGACAGGCACCGCCGAGTGCATTTCGTGGCCAACAAACGGGATCTTGGACACGATGCTGGACACCGGACCCAGTCCACGCGCGGCCAGCGCCATCGGCGAGCCGAGCAGCTGCAGGGGCACGCTGTAGGAGTCGGTGCGACGCAGACCGTAGATGAAACCTGGTCGAAGCGAGACGCCCGTCGTCGGGAAGCTTCACACACGACCACATCCAATCAGTACAAACGTTCATATCAAGATGTAGAGTTCCTACGCCATCGCACCATTCATGCACGACCGCCTCAGCGCGCTCCTTGCCGTGGTAGTAGCCGTGGAGTGGCGCCCATGTCGGAAGGTGGCAGCCCACGCGCGAGTTGGAGATGAACACAAACCTCTCCGCGCCTATCAAGCCATAGAAAGGCGTCAGCGATTCAAGGTCCAGCTATGCATCCACCGACGAGCAGTTCACACCTGCTTGCTTGGCTGCACGAGCGGCCAGAATGTTGGCGTCGCCGCACATCTTCTCCATCAGCGCATTGTCGCCAAACGCGCCCACCGTCGTGACTGTTCAGCAAACAGCACGCGTCCGTTAGATACCAGCACGATCCATCTTCCCATTACTGCCAGTCAGTGGACTCACTGACGCCCGTGACGCCGTCCACGGCCTTGGCCAGGTCTTCTGGGTTGAACACGCTGCCCTGCTGCCACTCGACCTGGTCGATCCACGGCACGTCCTGCCACTTGGGCTTGCCCGACTGGTTCAGCGACCGCACCACGATGCCCTTCTGCACGGCGCGCTGCAGGATGTTGCTGCCCACGAAGCCGTTTCCGCCCACCACCAGCAGCAGGTGCTTCTGCGCGTCGTACGCGGCCGTCGCGGCGCGCTTCACAGGTCCGCTCATTGTCGTAGCACTTGTAGAACTGGAGATCTTCGAGGACACTGGTTGTGCGGCTTCCAACTGGGGTGTTGAGTGACTGTGGCGTGCGTAGCTATTCGGCGATGAGCGAATTCCATGTCGACATGTCACAACTTCAAACGAGCCAAAACAATAGGCACTCAAATGAGGGGATATTTGTGTTGGAAACAGATCGTTCGCAGCACTAGTTCCGAACATGTTTTAATCACATTTGTGGATCATGAAAGGTCGCACACTTCTGGCGGGGAACAACGACAAGCACAATCGAGCCGCAATTCACCCAACATGGTGCGTGCGTATGGAGCCAACCACAGCAGGAGACGGATGCTGACAATGAATGCGTGTGTGTGATGCGTGTGTTGCGTGTAGTCTGGAAGCTCCGCTGCTGCGTTTGCGCGCTCTCGCGCTGCGCTGCGCCGCAAGCCCAAGCCCACAAAGAAGGCGCTGGATGAAGAAGACTTAGAGGAGGTGAAGGAGGCATTCCGGCTCTTCGACACGGACGGCAGCGGCACGATCGATGTTCGAGAGCTAAAGGCGGCGATGCGCGCGCTGGGCTTCCAGGTGAAGAAGGCGGAGATCCGCCAGATGATCGCGGACATCGACAAGGACGAGTCCAGTACGATCGACCAGGACGAGTTCATCGAGATGATGACGGGCAAGATGAACTCGCGGGACTCGCGGGATGAGATCATCAAGATCTTCCAGCTCTTTGACGACGACAACACGGGCAAGATCTCGTTCCGGAACCTCAAGCGCGTGTGCAATGAACTGGGCGAGACGCTGACGGACGAGGAGATCCAGGAGATGATCGACGAAGCGGACCGCGACGGCGACGGGCTGATCAACGAAGAAGAGTTCTTCCGAGTGATGAAGAAGCGGTCGGGCAATCCACTGGACGATCTAGATAGCGACGATGACTGATAGAATGGAAAGAGAGATGGAATACAATACACTGGTTGTACTAAACTACCCAGCCGATGGTGACGTTCCTCTCGTACTCTGCGATTGTAACCGAGCGAGAATCGCGCTGACGGCTGACGAGCCACTGCCACCGATTGTGAGCGGAGAAGCCAGAGCTTGGCTTGCATCGGAATAGCGTTTGGTGCTTTTGACCGCTTGCAGGATCTCCTCGACACTGCGCTTCACTGTGGCGCCAACAGGAGCCACGCCCCCACTTCGTGATAGAGCGGCTAGTGGCGGCAAAGGAGCGATCGCTGGAGAATGGACGAGCTGCGGGCGGCTGTCGATGATGTTCAGTCGAACGCGCACACGCCCGCTGGTCGAGATGGTCTGAGCGCCCAGTCGGCTGACCATAGCGCCAGTCTTGGTTTCACTCACACCAGCTAACGCAGTATCCATGATACGGTGATCGCTGCCCAGGAAAAACTCCTCAAGCTGCTCTTGTGGGTTCAGCAGAGAACGTACAAGAGGCACCTCTGTATCGAAAAAGCCTGCAGTGAGCGGCAGTCGCAACTCACCGTGACCTAACAGTCGCTCTCTCGCCCATGAATCACGGGAGAGCACTGCAAACTTCAGCATCGGAAGGACCAATGGGATCTGATCGGACAGCGACTTGGGAGGGAGCTTTCTCTTGAGGTGAACTTGCGCGTGGTGCCCAAAGGCTGCGAAACTCTCAGTATTCTCATGAACCACAGACCGTGATAACCTGGTGGTAGATCGAAATCGGCAGCTTGTGACTGTCCACGCACTGGCATCTTCTACTGAGGGCTCGACCAGTTGGATCACGATACGTAAAGGATCACAGGCGTCAACTCCTTTCGCTGAAACCACTTCAAGCAGCACCATCTTCTGTTCTTCTCCATCAGTGGCTGATTTGTCGTGTCGAGCGGCTAGCTTTGGAGCAATCGCATGGTCTCCGTGCTTGTTGCGCCACTCCTCCACGACCGCGGTCTCTTCGTTGTCGTCTTGACGCTGAAGCTCTCGCAGAAGTTGGTGGTCGTCCGGTGATGCCATGGGGAACAAATCGTTTTCATTGTCCAGCGCATATTCGAACTGGGCGCCAGTGCGTCTTGAGGTGACGTGGTAAGTGGAGAGTTTGGGTCCTTTCGTGCTGCTTGCTGTGGTAGTATCTTCCACAATACACGTGGAAAACCCTGGTGTGATGCAGAGGAGGCCGGTGTGAGGATAGTATCGTAGCGTCGCCAGCACAACCTCCTCGGGTTTTTCCTTCCCCTCAGAGTCTTCCGTGATACGTAGCACCACGTGCATCTGCCGGAACGTGTCTTCACGATGAATGCGTAGCACCACACGGTCAGTGTTGGACGTTCCCGTAGAAGCTGCAGCACTCGTAGCCGACGAGCGCTTTGACTTGGACGCCGACGCTACAGTCTGACTCAGATGATAGTCCGCAGCTCCAACTACGAGATGCGGCGGCGACGCGTCTGAGGTCGTTGGTGTGTGCTTAGTACCTTTGCGCGGCACGTAGT
The DNA here is from genome assembly GCA_023337615.1 of Pythium brachiatum. Taxonomy (NCBI): domain Eukaryota; phylum Oomycota; class Peronosporomycetes; order Pythiales; family Pythiaceae; genus Pythium; species Pythium brachiatum. The sequence continues at coordinate 7,956 of JAADXI010000129.1, read as the reverse complement.
TGTCAGCATCAACGTACGAACACAGCGCGACGCCGTGGGACTCGGTTTTGTCTCTTGAGCCAACGCCAGTCCCATCGGTCTCATCAATGGTCGTCTCCAGGCTTTTGGATGTCGACTTCTTGGCCTTTTTCGCACGGAGATCCGCCACACTGGACTTCTTCTCCTGCCAATGGAAGCTGTAGCTCCACGTCGTCCCCACCGCCGCGCCTCGACTCGTGCCGCGGTCACCGTGCTGAACCTAGCACAGCAACAGCTACGTCAGCATTGACCACGAATGTTCCACGATACTCAATGGTGTTGAGCTGTTCACCTTCCGTGCGACGACCCGTAAGCGCAGGTTCTCAATCGGGTCGCGCGTGTGGTAGAACTGCGTCGCCATCTCCTTCCATTAATCCATTCGTCGTCAATTGCTCCATTGAGGAGCTCTTGGACGCGAAGAGACGCGGAGATATGGCGGTTTGTATCCGTTAGGTACGTTCTTAACCAAGCGTATCTTGGAGAGTCGCCATCATTGCGTCCGCACGATCCGACGGGTCGCCGTGCATCGAATACACTGCTCGAGATGAGGAGATCCACGCGAGATGATCACGGCTCTGCGCACGCGCCACCATGGCTCCGGTTATGGCTCCTGCTAGTGCTCACGTGCGCTGTGCGCGTGGGTTCAGTGGAGGCTGCGCGCTCGTCGGAGGGGGTCGTGCTAGTGCCAATGGGCAGCACCACTGTGTTCGTGGGCGGCAGCGTCACGCGGCAGATCGAGTGCGACGTGCTGCCCCACACAGCCTTCATCGTCGACCTCCAAGCGATCAATGGAGACGGCGACGTGATCGATGGCCACTTCGTGGAGCCGACTGCGATTGCGTTTGTGGCGCCGTCATCGCTGACCAAGAAACTCAAGAAGACGTTCACGCTGTTCGGAGTTCTGGAAGGTCGTTTCCACGTGGCTTACAGCATCACCGGCGCGAACGCAACGCTCTACAAGCTCAGCGCGCAGGACTCGGTCGTGGTCGTGACCGACGATCAGGGATGGCAGGGGATCTGGTACCAGTTTGTCTTCAACGGCGCCGTGTTCCTGTCCGGACTGGCCTTCTTCGTGTGGCGTGGGCTCCACCGCATCGACTTGCCGATCTGGCAACGAGGCGGCGACGCGGGCCTTTTCCAACGAGCCAACTATGACTACTTGCAGCCAAAAGTCTTCAACAAAAGGTACCGTGAGATCCAGGCGGATACACTGCGCGGACGTTTCAGTCGCTTTTGGAACCTGCCGTGCGACGGCCACTACGTGTGCCACACCAGCGGCATCCCGGCCGCGCTGCTCTTGCGGTTCCACAGCGACGCGGGTCTGCTGTGCACGGTGCTCACGTTCTTCAGCATCGGCACGCTGCTTCCTGTGGTACGGCGTGCTTGTGAATGTATGGGGTGGAGTGGGGTCTCGCTGACTGTATGTTGGTGGTGACTGGTGGGTAGAATATCATGTCGGGGAATGCAGATACCGTCTTGCCAGGCAACTCGTTCCAGCAGACAACCATCAGCAACGTACCGCTCTTCAGCGACTGGTACTGGGTCCACGTTGCGTACTGCTACGTCGTAGCTGTTCTGCTGCTCAGCTTCCTATATCGGTGCGTGAGAACCGGCCATCTTTCTGGACAACAACCAGCGTCTCACCTTAACTGTATGTATGCTGTAGCCAACACTCGCTGCTGGCTGCGTTGCGTCGCCGCACAAAGCGCATCGTTGGCGGGCGAAGCATCCTCATCCATGCGGGACTTCCGCCGTCGATGACCGCAAAGAAGCTTCGCGCACTGCTGGCGGAGTACTATGAGCCGCACTGCATCGAAGATGTGTCCGTGGTCTACGACTTCAGCAAACTCCACGATATGCTCGACAGGAGACGCGAACTCGCGCAGGAACTTGACCGCATCCGTGGCTTGGACGCCGGCTATGAGCATGGCATGCTATCCTGTAGTCTTCTCTGGTGCCCCGGCTCGCTGATGCTACCGTCGCCGACCGAGACGCTCTGGTCCTACGTTTCCTGCCGTCCATGCCGCTATTACTGCCGACACATCGACTGCCGCTGCTGCCGACGAGCGATCACCTACGCAGCTTCTTCCGCTGAACCGACAGGTGGAGAAGGTGAGCGGCTCACGTATTCGAAGATCTCCAGTGAGCGAGAGATCGTCGACTCTGGATTAGCGCGAGACATCGACGCGCTGGACGAAGAGCTCGACTTTTTCCCGGAAGAAGCGATCGACGTGTACACCAACCGCCAGTGTGCCGGTGGTGCCTTCGTCATGTTCGATTCTGTCGTCACGCGAGACGACTTCGTGAGTCTTGTGAGAGAACAGAAACTGTCCGGGCGATTCCTGAATGCTCTCCACGATCGCGCTTACTGCTTGCGGTACGCCAAGCCACGCCCTCGCAGCCCTCGGCGCTCGTTCAGCTCGTCGCCATTCAGCGACTCGCCACCATCGTCGTCCACAATGAAGTCGTTGTCGCTGCATCTCTCGAATCTCATTCTCACCAGCGCCCCTGAGCCCGACGACGTCCAGTGGAAGAACTTGCGGTACAAACCGCTGTCGTTTTGCGGTGTCGTGTCCTTCTTGGCTCGTCAGCTGACGACTCTGGCACTGCTCTTGCTGTTCTCGACACCGACGGCGGTGCTCGTGTACATCAAACTGGACTCCACGAGCGTCATCTACCAGCAACTGTACGCCAAGCACACGTGGCTCGTTGAGCTCATCGCCACGTACTTGCCGTCGCTGCTGCTGATCGTCGTCAACTGGGCGCTTCTCACGTTTCTGTTCCACGTCGCGATGCTCGAGCCGTCAATCAGCGACTCGCGACGCACCAAGAGCTTTCTCGTGAATGGTTTCACGTACCTCGTCGTGGTGCGTTGCTGGTCTCTGCTCTCGCATTCACTGTATGTTTTGACGTTGACATTTGCGTAATCCCCGCAGAGCTCCGTCTTCCTTCCAAGTATCGGCGTGACGGCTGCGTACCTGGCGTTCAGCGACATCTCAACCCATGGCAAGGGATACGTCGAGTCGTTTCTCTTCAAGATCTCGGGCACGACTTTCTTCATCTCCTATATCTGCCAGCGCACGTTTCTTGGTACCATTGTTGAGCTCACGTGCATGGGCGAACGACTTGCGTTGCAACCCTGGCTGCTCTCCCGTGCGGTCACTGTCGAGGAGCGACGCGAAGCGAACAAGCCCTGGCCGTACTACTACGGCCATGACTACGCCATGCTCACGAGCGTACTGCTCGTGATCATGCTGGGCACTGTGATCACACCGATCCTCACACCGTTCGGCGCGCTGTTTTTCTACGTCAAGTTCGGCGCCGTGAAGTACAACTTCCTGTACGTGAAGCCGTACACGCCCGGTCGAGGCCACATCGCGCAGACAGCGTACAGTCTCGTCGCTGCGTCTCTGGTGATCTTTGAAGTCGTGATGGCGTTCGTGTTTCTGCAGATCGCCGGTCGGAAACAGTTCGCGGCGATCGTCGTGCTGCTCGTAATCACTGCAGCCGTGTATTTCTTCCACATCGGCGACTTGTCCTCGCGCATGAAGCAGGAAATGCCGAATGTTCGCGACCCGGACGAGTCTCCACTGCTGCTGCCATCGCAACGAGCCAAGGCGCTGGACGGTGGAAAAAGGAAGTCAACGGCCTCCAAAGGCAAGGGCTATAAGCCTCCGCTCTACTCACCCATCTCGGTTCCCAGCGACACGCCAACCGCAGCCAGCACGCCACCGCCACACGCTCGGCGCACGATCTTCTCCCCGTCGCCCGCGAATCTGGAACAGGACCTGGGGCTACTGGAGCGGTACACCGATCCGTACAAGGTCGCGCTCTCGATCTTCAAGTTGCTTGGTGTCCACGAGAACTTTCACACGATGAGCTCCACGAGAACACAGCTGAAGTACGCGTTCAACCGACTCAAACGGAACGCTCGCACTCCGCTGGCAACCACACACGGTGTGGCTTGGTCAGTTGCTGAGCGCACGGTGGAGGAAGAGCTGGACCAAAGCTTGAAACAGGTAGAAGCGGTGTGAGAATGTTACAACCACTAGTCCATGCATAGCCGATTAAATACGAAGAAGAGCTGGTCGCTGGCCACTGGGTCGCTCACGGCCACATATTGCGGATGACTGACGCGGCGGTGTTGACGATCAGGCAGCTCACTAGACTCGCTGGTAGCATGAGGAAGAACGTGTGGAACCACTACACGCGACAAGAACAACGAACACAGCAGCGTTAATATGTACAACACGTAGATCCCACAAGCCACGAAAGCGCGTACGTGTTCTTGGCGCAGAATCTGGTCGAGATGCGGCAGCGTGTAGCCGAACAGCGTCATCGGATTCTCATCGGCTGCTGGAAACGACGAATACAAAACGAAGATGAGAAACAACTCCATACCTGTGGGGTTTTTGCTGCAGTGTCATACCGGCGATCGCGTCTTGTTTACAGAGTGGACACCGCCCACTGCGCCTCTCGAGCCACGGGTCAATACACTCGACGTGGAAGAGATGCTGGCACGGCAGCACCTTCACGCGCTCATTTACTGCGAAGTCGTCCAGACAAATCGAGCACGATTCCGCCTCAATGGCTGGAGCAGCGCTGTCGACGATCGCTCCGATCGGATCTTCCGTTTGGCCACGAGTTGCGTCTGCATTGTCGTCTTCGTCGTCGAACTCGATGCGATCGAGCACGTGGACGTCACTCATCGCGTGGTCGAGCAGCTCCTGCTGCAGCAGCGAGCGGTAGCGCATCAGCGGGATCTTCTTCGTCACGCGTGTCCGCCAAGTCTTGCCGATGAGGTTGAACAGGAACGATGACACGATACTCAGGCCACTGAAGAAAAGCCACAACACCGACACGCTTAGCTGGAGATCGTAGCAAGAAGACGCCCAACAGGAGAAAGAAGTTCGTACCTGGAGAGCGCGCACACCGCTGATACGAGGAAAATGTAGGCAATGGCGCGTTTCACGAAGCGGAATCTCGTTTTGTCGCGAGGCACTGCAGTCACCACAGCAGCAGAGCCACACGTCAGTCAAGATCAATAGCCACAGCAACAACAACAAAAGCGCACGCACGCTCGCCAACGTCGCTCAGTGTGACGAGCACGGGGCTCCAGGGCGCGGCCTTGCTCACGAGCCGCATGAGCTTCTCGCCGTCCGAGTAGCTCACAAACACCGCCGGGATCTCCACGAGCGACGCGTTCTCGTCGCGCTGCATGATGATGTGGTACGGGGCCTCGAAGCGCCGCTCGCTGTCCATGACCACCACGCCCACTGCGCCGGCTGCCTGTGCGTGGAGCACTTTCCTGACAAAGTTACAGTCGCCACGCTGCACGAGCGCGATGTTTCCACGCACCGCCGACGCGGACGCCAGTGACAGCGACTCACAGGCGTGGAACGGCGCGACGGGCACGATCTCTGTCGCGGGGACGATCGTCTGCTCCAGCGTCTCAGCGCCCGTGAACTCGCCGGAGACGTGTGTCATGCGGAGACAGCATGGCCTGAAGAAACACACAGAAACGCAGTGTCAGTGTGCGCTCCACGAGAATGGCGATTGCGGAGGTTGTACGAACCGCTCAACGATCAGAGCAAGCGCGTTCGGCAGCGCGAGAAACAGCGCGACACATATCCACACACACGCCTTCGTCATCGCCGCAGCACGCGCGTTGAGGCGGCTCATGTGGAGCCGTGGTCTCAGCGTCGCGTCCGCCGAATATTTCTCAGCCGCTGAGATGAGAATGGGACCTCAAGCAGGCGATGTGGTTACGCTGCCGTACCTTAGTGTGTACCACATGAACTGTTGACGATGTGGTGCACACTAATTTAGAGAGCGGAACCAGGGGCGGAACCCCTTCTTCTTCAACATCGCAAAATGGAGGCGGCGTCTGAGGAGCGCACGGCGCATCACGTGCGGCGGCTGCACGACAGCATCCACGATCTCCACAATGGTACGAGTGGAATTACAGTGGAACTAGTGCTTGTGAATCGCTCTCTGATGTTATTCACGCGAACGCCTAGCGCTGGGTGTGTTTGCGAAGGCCGATCGCCCCACGCGGCCACTACGGGAGACCATTACGCCTGATACCGCGGCCTCAGACGATCCCATGAGCCGCATCGTGGCGAATAACCAGCGCGGCGTCGTTCAGCGGATCGAAGTCTGTGTAGTGCAATGCTGGGGCTGGATTGTTAGCTATGGGACTGATCTGTGTCTGCGGATGGTTCCTTAGAGAGTCCAAGACATCGGTGCGGTGGTGCTGGGACTGCAGGGCATCGGCGCGTTGGTCGTGGATGCGCTCTGCCGCTAGTACGCTCTCTCTCTCGCTTGCAACGCTTAGGCTATAACGCTTCTCGTTTGGCTGACTGATATTGGTTTGTTTCAGTGGCGTGAAGCGGCTCGTCGTGGGCGATTCGAACGAGATCCGCGCCGGCGACCTGGACTTCATGACCTATTTTGTGCAGGACATGGGCAAGACGCGCGACAACCACGTCGCTGCGACGGCGCGCCGTTTGAACCCAGAGACGAACGTGTTTCCTCTCGGATTATCGCTGGAAAACAACGCCGCGCTGGTCGTCCAGGCGCTTGAGAACATGCTGTCGTTGTCTGATACTGGCAACGGGTCGGAATCGGATGATGACTCGACAGGAGACGACGACAGCACGTACGCGGGGAGTAGCGGTGATGAAGAAGGCGTGGACGCGTCTGGCAACACCATTGGACGGGGTGAGAACTACGATACCCACGACAGCCCCGACGACTGGGACGAGCAGTGCTTCAACGTGGTGTTTCTCTGTGGCCAATTCCCAGAACTGGCGATGCAATTGAACGAGCTGTGCTGTGAATTCGGCGTGCAGCTCGTGTACGTGGCGATGGGAAAGAACGGCATCTCAGGCGACACGCTGTCCGTCGTTCCGGGCCATTCAGCGTGCTTGCAGTGCCTCGAGAAACGCAAGGTGCTCAAAATCAGCGGCAGTACACCGGCTTCCCATGACGCAGAGGAAGTCAACCAGCCGTCGTACAGTTCGGGCTTGCCGACGACCGAATGCGTTCTCGCAGGCATGGCTGTGCAGCACGCACTGGCGTGAGTTTGCTTACTTGCTTTCACTCCTGCATGCCTTCTCCTCACTGATGTACGCATCTTGCTACGTGTAGCCATCTCCTCGGCGCAGGACCGATCTGTTCCCGCGTAGAGTACGATGGATTCCTGGAGGAGTTCGACCGAAGCGGCTTCATCGCTCCTGTCCACCAGTGTCCAAGTGCCCACTGCCGACAGCAGCAACAGTACCAACAACAGCAGCAGCAGCCGCATTGGCAGACCAAGTAGTACGCTTCAGTCGGAGATTTAGATCGTTTTTGCAAGGCTTCAACATGACGCACAATCGCTCCTGAGCAAGAAGGAATGATGACGGGCGTCGATGCGTCTGTCCCACATTGGTATCTGGGACCGTGTGTATTGACCCACTTTGACTTGTGGGTCACCAGTCTGACGTCCCCAAAAGTTCTCTCGTCACATGCCATCAAGAAAATGCAATCAGGCAATCAGTCAGGACAGGACCGACGCCACGGCGCAGCTTCTCTCGGGGCAGACACTGTTCTTCACCATCCGAAAGACACAGCAACACAAGCCCAGGCGCAGCGCCTTCCAGTGGTCAGACAACAAGGACGAGTCGCGAGTTGTAGCGCCGTGCGTGGCGGTGGGAGCAGAGCTGTCCGGGCTGTCGCGTGGCTTCCAGATCGATCTCGCGGCGCTGCGGCTTCGGTCGGGGCCGCGAGGCGTCTGACCCACTGCGAGTGGGGAGTGGGCGGGTAGCACTCGTTGCTGCTTTAATTTACCCCCACAGCAGCCTTGGCTTCGGTGAGGTCGGGTGGTGGGCGGGAGTCTTTCGTGGACCGCACCACGCTACTGGACGGCAGCTTTGTTTCTCTCGGCTCTTGGCT
>JAADXI010000128.1:0-40290 GCA_023337615.1 Pythium brachiatum | reverse complement strand
GCCAGCGGCATGCGCCGCGTGGAGACCAGCCACGAGCTCAGCAGCAGCGCGCAGGTGGAGCAGCAGCGCAGCATGCGCAAGAACGCGCCGACCTCTGCCTCCACGACGGCCTTGAGCTCCATGGTCGCGACGGGATCCACGGCTTTTGACAATGGACTCGCCGCGAGGCTCAATGGGAGTGACGCGGCGAAGGACAGCAACGGCAATGGCGGTCCGCGACGCAACTCGGTCCACGGCACGAGCGGCTACTCGTCTTCCGGTGGCAGCAGCACGCCCAGCAAGAGCTCGGCTACGAAGATCCTGGACAATCCGCTGTTCAACTCGATGCGCCGCGGCAACAGCGGCAGCCAGCGCGGCCACGGCAGCGTGGACTCTGCCCGCAGTCTCTCGAACGGCACGATGCTGGGCGAAGACACGGTGCTCGAGTCGCTCGATCTGCCGATCGTCGAGTGGGAAGGCTACGTGACCAAGCGCGGCCACTTGGTGCGCAACTGGAAAGTGCGGTTCTTCACGCTTGAGGGCAACAACCTGTCGTACTATGAGAACAAGGTGGACGCGCGCCACCGCGACCATCTCAAGGGCCGCGTGAACGTGGCGTCGGTCAAGCTCGAGAAGGAGAAGAAGAGCGGCCACGGCTACGACTTTTCGTTTGAGACCACGGAGGGCAAGGTGTTCCACTGCTGTGTGCCCACTGAGATGGAGCAGCTCATGTGGGTGTACTTTCTCGAGGCTGGCGTGGACTGCACGGCCATGAAGAAGAACAACAAGCCTGTGTACAACCGCTACCGCCACGGTCTGCTGCCCGACATGCGCACGGAGGCCGCGTACGATCTGTACCGACGCGTAATCTGCGGCGAAGTCTCGCGCATCCACGACTTCATGGCGTACTTCAACAAGGATCTCGTGCTGTCGACCAACTACCCGAAGCATCTGCCGTTCCACACGGACTTTTTCGGGCGGGAAGGCGCGTTGCACTTTCTCGGGGCGTACCACGGTAACGTCGAGATCATCGAGTTCAAGGTGCTGGAGGTCGCATTCAATTCCACGGACGGCAAGACGCTGGTCATCAAGGGCGAGGAGAAGCTGAAGAGCAAGATCAACGGCTCCACGCTTACGCAGCTCTGGACGCACAAGGTGCAGCTCGGTCCGTACGGCCGCATCCTCAAGCTGAAGGTGGAAAACGACCCGAAGACTTTGGCGGCCAACTGGAAGAATTTCGGTGTGAAGAACCCGTTCACGGAGATGTCGGACGCCGCCGTGCGCTCGACGCGATCGCTGAGTATCTCGTTGAAGGATTTCACGGTGTACAATGTGATCGGGAAGGGCGGCTTCGGTACGGTGGTGAACGCCGTGAAGAAGAGCGACGGCCAGATCTACGCGCTCAAGATCTTGGAAAAGAGCAAGATGACCAAGTATGATATCGAGAGCTCGTTTACGGAGATGCGGGTCGCGCAGAACATTCACCACCCGTTCATCGCCGGTCTTCGTATCGCGTTCCAGAGCCGAACGAAGTTGTTCCTGGGTATGAACTACTACGGCGGTGGAGATCTTTTCCACCACATGAGCAAGGGCTCGAGCTGCCGGATACCCCCAGCTCGTGCTCACTTCTACACGGCCGAGCTCGTGCTGGGTATCCACCACTTGCACCAGCACGATATCTTGTACCGTGACATCAAGCCGGAGAACGTGATGATTGACGGAGACGGCCACATCGCTCTGGTGGATTTTGGTCTCGCGAAGCTTCACGTGTCGAATTATAACGGCGCCAAGACCATGGCCGGCTCGCCGCAGTACACGGCGCCAGAGCTGCTGCTGCCGAAGGCGAAGCGGTCGTACGGAAAGGCCGCTGACTGGTGGAGTCTTGGTATCTTGTTGTACGAGATGAGCGTCGGCAAGTCGCCATTCTACGACAGCAACATTGAGAAGATGTACCACAAAATCCAGAATGAGCCTCTGACTTTCCCGGACCGACCTGAACTTCCGCCAGAGCTCAAGGGAATTCTCATTGGGGTACGTTTTCATTCACGCGTTGTCGCGCGATGCTGGAAGATTCGTTATTCACAGTGATGTACGTTCTTGTAGTTCCTGCAAAAAGACTCGACAAAGCGTCTCGGTATCAATATCACCGATATCCTGGAGCATCCGTACTTCCAGGATATCGACTGGGATCGCTTGCTGCAGAAGAAGATCTCGCCACCGTGGAGACCCAGTCTGGTAAGTCGTTTGCTCCAATTTCTGCAGATATCGCCATTATCTGACCCCCGAGGTTGTGTATGTGTGTGTGTTTCAGTCTTCGCCTCTTGATGTGGAGTATGTCGATTCCGAGTTCACGGATATGGATGCACACCGCGAAGTGCAGTCGCCAACCGACAAGTCGCGCCCGAAGGGCTTTCTCGCACTCGTCTCCAGTCGCGGCGGTCGGAAATCGACGCCGCCTGCGCAGGATCCGACGTTTAAGGACTTCACCTACTTCTGTGAAGATCCGGATGCGCTTGTCGAAGTCACGAACCTCGTCCACGAGCTGCACCCAGAGTTTCCTCCACCTCCGCCGCCACCACTTGCGTTTAATGAGCACTCGAACGACAGCGACGCAGACGTATCAAACACCGACACTGTCAACGGCACTCCATTGGCTTCGTTTGTCGAGACGGGTATGCTGGACCAGGCGTCGTTGGCTCGCTCGCCGCTGCACCTGCGCAAGCAGTTGGAAGATCAGGTGGTGCAGCAGTTTGAGCGTGTCGAAGTCACGATCTCCCGCGAACGGCCGGCCCACTTGCAATCGAACACGGCAACGGCTTCGTCATCGGCGGCGTCGGCGGACTCGCCGACTCTGGTCACGACCACGCATCTGCCGCCTCGCCATGAAGCCCTGTCGTCCACGTCTTCCACTGGCTCGCACGACCCGTCGCTCACCATATAGAAGATGGAGTCGGGTGGATGGGTGGGCGGGTATTCACAAAATGGGATCCACGACGAACTTGCGATGGATCGGACGCGCCTCGCACGCGCGCAGATCGTTCGTGATCCAGTAGCGTCGTTGCATGTCAATAGCAAACAGTTTCGAGAGAAAAAGAAGCAAGTACAATTAAACCAATCTCCAAACACGATCGTAGATGAGATACAAGCTGCCCGTGGGGCTCACCATTCCCGTGTCAACCATACCGTCCGTACTACGCAGTACGCACTCAATCGTCGAAGAAGTCGTCAGCGTCGGGGCTGCTGGGGTCGCTAAGTGTAGCTTCTCGCCCTGTCGCTAAGTTCGTGATTGCTCGGCTGAAAGTCGAGAAGCCACCGCTGCTGTACAGCCGCAGCATCGTCCACGCGATCGCAAACATGAACACCGTCCAGAAGTACGAGTTCTTCGCCGGCTTCTTGGTAGATGCAAACTTGGTGGAAAGCACTTGACGTGCTGTTTCAAGGAACTGCTCTCTGTCCGTGATTTTGTGGTAGTCAACACCTTCATGGCGGAGCATGTTGGCGATTTCTTGATTCGTCATGGACTTGAGCATCGCATCAACGGAGTCGTAGTCTGCGGCCTTTGGATCTGAAGAAGCATTCGGCATCGTCAGTATTACAGCAGCGATCGACATGCGGAAACCGCGTTCACAAACCTGTGCGATCTGGAGGTTGGTAGTTTGGATCGTTTTCTTTGCGCTTCTCGTCTTCTTGAAGCTGCTGAAGCATCGCTTGCACTTGTGGATCCGTGAGATCGATTCTGAATCGGGTAAACACAGCCCTGTCAGTCGTCTGCCACATTCAATGACTCTTACACGTGCGATGTGGGACTCACCCTTCTTTCTTCGCATCCTCGATCATTTGAGGTGTCGGATTTGAGAAATCCACCTCCTTACGGCGACGACTTCGAGATTCTTTGGCTGATGCGATCTTCTCCAAAATCTCTTCCGCCTGTTTAGTTTGCCCTTTCGCCGCACACAACCGTGCCAAGGTCTCTGCTTCTTCCACCTGTGAGCAGAAACATTCCAATGAGTTCCACTTCGACGAAAACACGTGCGTGTAATCAACATACCTCGGCTTCGAACTTCTTCTCCCGGGCCGCTTCATCGTCGATACTTGCCTCAGCCGCTTCTTCTCTCCGCAGTTCACTTTCATCGTACACCTGCCCACGGTCAAACATTCCCGTGAATGTCGCCTTGTCGAGCTGCTTTTGCTTGATTTTGAGCTCGCGCAGCTCCCGATACATCTTGCGCACTTCTCGGTTCTCCGGGTCGATCTCGTACGCTCTCTGAAGATTCACGAGCGCTTGGTCCAACTCCAGTGCGCCGGACGAAGCTGGAGTGATCAGCGCCTGAGCGCGGCGATATAGAGCCTTGACGTTTGTGGGCTCGACCTCCAGCGTGTCGTCGCACGCTCGAATGCAAACCGGGTACTCTTTCAACTTGAACTTGCACACTACAAGACAGAACAGTTAGCCGTGAACACAAAGACACCACCCCAGCTCTGCCATGCAGACGTACTCGCGATATTCGAGTAGCACGAGACTTTCAAAGCATCCAGTCGCGCTTGGTCCTCTGGATCGTCGCACTTGTAGTCCGTGACTTTGATGTCCTTGTCCTCAATCCCCTTCTTCTTCCAACCAGGATCCATATTCTCCGCGTACTTGAACACGGACAGCGCCTTCTCGTACTCCGCGACTGCCTCTTCTAGATCCCCACTGTTGTAGTGGCCGTTGCCAACCTGCTTCATCGCCTCCACCGCTTCGATACGCTCGGGAAACGCCTTTGAACGAACGGAGATCACCGATTCCTGCATGAACATGGAGTGCTGGAAATACGGCGGCCATGAGTCGAACCGCGTGCGCAGCTGGGCTTGCTGGTGGCCCTTCAGCTTCACAGCCTTGCTCATCAAGTCTCCGAACGGATTCGCTGGGTTGAGATCCATCATCGCTTTAATTTGCACGGCTCTCCTTCACAGGAATCTTGGTAGTGTTGGGGCTGAAGCTTTCCTTGGTCTTCTTCAGCTGCTCAAAGAAGCATTTTGAGATTCTCGAACGCAGCGACCGAGTGCCCTCCGCGTGAACGGTCGCACACTTTGGTACATTGAAGCGGTGCAACGGATAGCCGTTTCACAGATTTGGGTGGTGCTTTCAAAATTCATTTTCGCGCGCTTACTCGAAGCGGCACGAGATCGTGCGCGCAGATTTCTCGCACTCGTACACACCGACGAGAAAATTGCCTACCTCCCACATCTCTGGTCGGTGAGAAACCACGAGAAACTGCGTATTCGACTGGTGGCTCTGGTCTAGCAGCAGTTCAGCGAGCTTCTTCACGTTCAAAGTGTCGAGAGCAGCGTCAATTTCTGAATAAAAACAGCGGAGATCGTGTGAGCTGTAAGCGGTCGTTCGACATAAACAAAGGCCTCAAAAATACCGTCGCAAACGTAGAACGGGTTTGGAAATGAGGCCTGGAGTGCGAGCATGAGCTGGGTATGGAGTAGAATGCGGGTTTGAGAATGATTAGAGGTCATGAAGATACTCAGTTGTTCTGGCGTGAACTTACCGACACCGCACACACGACTTGCTGGCCTCCAGATAACCCGAGGAACTGATGACACAGCAGGTTAGCGTCCCTTGTCATAGCTGTCATGCCCTAAGTGAACATACCGATTGCCAGTGGCTTTCGTCCGGCTTGCAGTTGAGGGTCACTCCTTCAGCAAAGAGAGTTGATTTCTCCATCGAATAGCCCAAGTAGCAGTCGCCATCCTACGAAATTGAGTGCTCGTCAGATTGGGAGGCGAATACACGATGGATAGAACTTACCTCGTTCATCAGCCGGTAAATGCGCGAGAAGTTGGCGTTGACCACACTCAAAGCCCCCACGAGCCGCTTGTGGCTGCAACAAAGTGAGCACTGAGGACATCATGTAGCCTCTGAAGCGAACGAAAGTGCGCAGTACCGTTCGCTTGTAAGATTGTGCTGCCGAGCACTAATTGCTGCGAGGTCGGCCTTCTTATGCTGAAGCTGGTCGCGCAGTTGAGCTAACTCTCTTTCACACTCGATGGCGCGCTCGATTAACTCGACTGAGATTGTCGATTGGATTGAATCGAGAACGCTGAAAACAAGAATGGGTCAGTTCAATGAAAAGCTCACCAGCGCTCGGCACGTACCGCTGTTCGTCCTTGAGGTCTTCTAAAGCGGAGAGTTGTTCGAGCCTTTTACCTTGTAGGTCCGCAGCTGAGACAACCTCCATTGGGTCATCGAGACTGCCAATATCACCACACAGCCGCCCCAGCTCGGCCTCAATCACAGAGATCTTCTCAAGAATGCTCTCTTCTCGTTCGAGTAGGCGTTTGACTTCTGCCCGGTTCTTTCGGGTGGCTTCTTCAAGATCTCTTTGCTCGGAGGCCAGGACTTTAGCCGTAGCTTTCGCATTGGCAAGTGCTTCTTTCTCCGCATCCACTTTGTTGGATGCTTTTTGAAGGTCTTGATCGACTTCCGCGACTCGATTCTCGAGAGATTGCACTTCCTCATCGAGCTCGTTGATCTTCGTATGCAAAGCGACCTGGTAGCTCACTCATCGTGAGAAACATGGACAGCAGCGTCGAAATCACCTTGCATAGTACCTGTCGCTGGCTCAGGGTATGATCTTTCAGACGGAGCTTCGCCAGCTTGGTTTTGCTCAAGTCAACGCGTATTTGGACTGTCGCTAGCTCGCTCTCACATCGAGTTCTCTCGCTGAACAAGGCAGCTCGTTTCTTCGACGCAGATGACTTCAAAATCTTGGACCGAGATCGTTTCAGTGTCGAAAGTCGCTCGGTGTAGCATTCCAGCTGAGCTGTCATCTCATCGTCGCCCTCCGAGTGAGCGAGATCTCGCTCACGCAGAGCGATCTCTTGTTTTGCTCTCAATCCCTTTAGAGCGGACTCAGCTTCGTCGCTATGGGCCTGGTGATGATCAAACAGTCAGTTCAAGATGCTCGAGCTTACTAACGAAGTGCCACGCACCGATAGTTGCTCCCTCTCTCGATTTTTGGCATCGATCTGCTCTCTCAACTGTGTTTTTGCCACAATCGTCAACGAAGTACATCCGACAGCATCATACAGACTGGATACGCACCCCTTCGACGGTAACCTTGAGCTTGCGCAGGTTGTCTTTGCTTTCAGCGAGAGCTGTAGATAGCCTCTGCCGTAAAGCATCTGCATAATCTGGCTGATCAGATCGAACGACAGCGTCTGCATCTGTTGAGCGGATTCTTGCGGCGCCTAAGGAGCGTTGGGCAACTG
Organism: Pythium brachiatum; assembly: GCA_023337615.1. Classification (NCBI taxonomy): domain Eukaryota; phylum Oomycota; class Peronosporomycetes; order Pythiales; family Pythiaceae; genus Pythium; species Pythium brachiatum. Next base: position 33,051 of record JAADXI010000128.1, on the reverse strand, counting down.
GATTACTTGTGCGTGATGCTCGAATCGAACCATCGACGTAGAAGAGATCCCCTTGAAGAGTTACACAGTTCTTCTCTCCGCGCTTCACGACCATCGCAGCTTCGTCAACGTCCCGAACAATGATCCAGTTGTGCGCATACTTGTGAAATACTCGTTTCACCATCACATCCGAGCATACCAACACACGGCACACTGGGATAGGTTTGTCACCGAAGTCTTGGTCACCACACCAACCTCCACAACCAGAACGTGAACAGACGAGAAATGAGTCGAACTCGTCCAGTACACAGCACGACACTCGTCCAGCGGCTTCCTCTGTGAACGCCTTGGAAACACATATCGCTGTCCGCCGATCTGCGACCACGATGTGTGATAACTGAGCCTGAAGAACAGAATTGACCGCATCCGAGAATTTTGACTCCGTAGTGGCCAGCTCCCACAATCTCCCGCGCACGACATTCTGCCCGAGGGAAACTTGAGCGCGCTGAATGATCGCATCACCTTTCGACCTCGCCGACGTTTTGGCCATACGCCGAGTGTGTAGCATAAGATCAGCCTCGATTTTCGCCACCTCGATCTGCATCTGCTCCTCTGATGATTGGTACATAGTCATTGTTTCACAGTCTTGCCGGAGAGAGCTTTCGAGCCGTTCGAGAGCTGTCTGTGTCTCACACTTGGACGAGGCGACCTGAGCAACCTCCAACTGAAGTCGCTCTAGCGCCTGCACTGTGCGTGCCTTCGCTTTTGCTTGCTTCGCCTGGAATCGATATGAGTGTGAGTGGCAAAGAAATTCAACTACTTGGATGAAGTGTCTTACTTGCGTGGTCCTTGCTTGGCGTAGCGTTGCTTCCGCTTGCTCGATGTCTTTCAGAAGCTGTTGAATTTTCTTCTCCTTGTCAAAATCATCGTTTTTCGAATCTGCAAGAGTAGCTACAGCCACCCTTGCTTCATCCAACTTGTTTTGAAGATCAGCGGCATTCGCGGTGTCAGCAAGACTCTGGTCCTCCAGTTCACTTGTTGTCTTTGCGACCTCTTCCTTTTCCCGATCAAAGTGAGTGACACGAATCTGCATTGCATTTCGCTCGGACAGCAGAGTGTCGAGCTGATTGGCAATCTTCGCCTTCGTCTTTGTGAGCTGTCGTAGGTGCTGTGTAGCCGTGGACACGTGGAGCTGGTGCGTATGGACGAGTTTCGACTGCTCCGAGCATTCCGCCTCCTTCTCATCCACCCTAGTTCGCTGCCGAGTGGCTTCGCCTTGCTTCTCACTTCGTGTCATCTTCACTTGATCGAGGTCGTCGCGATAAATTCTGACCAGACGTTGATTAATGAGGACTAGCGCGTTGGTGACTTCCTTCCAGGCGAGATCGACCCTCTCCGTCTTCTCGATCCAGTCTTGGTATTTGTTCACCTAATATTGACAATGAGTTTGATGAACCTTAATATTCACGCACGATGTAGCTCACCATTGGTTGGCAATCGTCAGCTTCCTTGTCCATCGCAGTAATCTCGTCGCGGAGAATATCACTCTTCACCGCAAGCTCACTCCACTGCTTGTTCATCTCTGAGAGCTACATGGCGGCTCAGGGTGAAAACTTCGTTACATTTTCTGAATGATTGAGCTTTCCTTACCTCATCTTTTAGGTTGGACGTCCCGCTACAAACACGAGAAAATTAGCATTGAAAGTGGTCTGCAAGCACTTCGAACAGTTGTTGCACACATAATGCGTTCGCCTGTTGTTCCAGGTACAAAATCTGTCAGCCAGTAATGAGCCAGCAACTCTCTCGAGCAATGTACACGCACAGAAGTGAAGTAGCTGTACAGATGACATCTGAGCGAGCGCCGATGCATTGCTGAACAATAAACGATATCAGTATCGAGTCACCTGAAACTGACGGATGAGGAGAACTCACGCTTGTCGGATGATGAACCGGTCTTGAAGTTGCATATCAACACCATACTGGCGCAAAGCAGCTTCTATGGTAGCTTTTGACCCACTCTTTCCATCATATCCGGCGTCAAATCCAATCCGTTCACCACAATTTGACTGGTCCTCACCTTCCACACGATAGCTGACGTGTCGCTGTATTGGTACTTTGACTGACTGGATCCTCCATCGACTGTGCGTCTGATCCAAATATGGTTTTGTCCGTCTGCTTGGAAGCACAGTGAAACGCTCGCCTGTGCGGTCGGATCTTGAGCGGACACGACGTCACTCACGAGCTTGGCGAAGCCTGTGTTCATCGATTCTCACGCATTGAATACCTGATCACCTCACCATCTGAGAACTCCAATCACATGCACATTACGCTTCACTCGCAGCTGCTGTGGCGTCGCGCCGAGACAGAACGCGATCGCGTCGACGACACACGACTTGCCAGCGCCGTTCCGCCCGAAGAAACTAGCGCCAACCACACCGTTAGACAGCACCACAAACAACCAGCAGCCTCGACCATATCCACACTCACCACACGAATGACTCGCCGTCGATCTCGATGGTGTGCTGGCCAATATAGTTCTTGAAGTTGCTGTTGGCATCGTCGTGAGTCCATACTGTCGCTAACAGAACTCCCCGTCGCCCAGACGGCGCATGGTCACTCACTCGATGACGATCGAGCGCAGCCGCAGCGTGCGAGCGCTTCCATGAGGCGCTGCGCTGTCCACCGCGCGCGCTTTCGTCGCCGCGGCACCGTCGTCGTCGTCCGCCATCTCCATATTCCGCTTTGCTTTCCTTTGGAGAAGTTGGGCGGAAAAGTTGCTTCAACTTGCCGAGGGGAACGGGTTTCATTCAGGTGGGTTTGACTTTGGACACGACCCGTTTTTCTTCATATGTTTGCTAGTTGTGATGCGACCCGTCTAAATATGGGTTCTGGCCCGTTCCGTTGGGGTAATCAGATCTTCAGCAGTCACACGTGAAGCAAAATGGCGATGACAAACGGATACGGATATGGCGGTGCTGATCTAGGGTTACATAGAGCATTCTAGGCGCATGCGAGGATGTTGTCCATGAGGGTGATCTTGCACGATGCATTGACGAAAGTTTCCAGTGTAGCGCAAGTGAAATCTCGTCTGCAATGTACCGAAACGCAGTCGGCCTGCTGCTGTTGTTAGCGTGTGTGGCAGCTACAATGCTACCGACCGCCGTCTTCGCACGATCAGCCATCGATGATCGAGTGGAAGAGATGCTGGAGAAGATGGTGCGTGGCAGTTGATCTCTTCAATAGCTGTATATGTGCAGGGTCTGACTCATTTGTTTGTAGACTCTGGATGATATGCTCGGGCAGATGACGCAGCTCGATCTCAGCACGATCCTCAACAGCGACCGGTCGCTGGACGAGGCGACGGTGCGCGCGCATGCTCGTCTGAAGGTCGGATCGTACCTCAACTCGCCAACGTTTTCCGAGTCTGACTCGCCCGACACCGTCAGTGAGCTGTCCGCGAACAGTTCCAAGGCCTACGGCTTCGATGCGACCGAGTGGCGCTCGCTGATCACCAAGATCCAGCGCATCTTCATGGAAGAGGCTGGCCATCCAGTGCTGTACGGCATCGACTCTGTCCATGGCGCCATCTATGTCAGAGGAGCGACGATCTTTGGCCAGCAGATCAACGCTGCTGCAACATTCAACCCCACGCTGGTGTATGAGATGGGACGAATCACGGGCCGCGACACCGAAGCAGCAGGCATCCCGTGGGTGTTCGGTCCCATCCTTGAGGTCTCACAGAATCCGCTGTGGGCTCGCACGTTCGAGACGTTCGGAGAAGACCCGCATCTTGTGTCTGTCATGGCAGACGCTATTGTCCGAGGGCTCCAGAGCAACAACCAGACGGCTGCGTGTATGAAGCATCTCATCGCCTACTCCAAGACGCCCACGGGCCACGACCGTGAAGGTGTCACCGTCTCTGACTTTGATCTGCTCAACTACTTCGCGCCTCCTTTTCTCGCTGCTATCAAAGCTGGTGCCAAGACTGCGATGGAGAGCTACATCTCCGTGAATGGCGTGCCCGTAATTGGCAACACGAAGATTCTGCAAGATCTTGTGCGCCATGATATGGGCTTTGAAGGACTCATCGTGACGGATTGGGCCGAGATCTTCAACTTGCATGAGTGGCATCATGTCGCGAAGAATGACCAGGACGCAGTGCGGATCGCGTTAACCAAGACCCCGATGGATCTGAGCATGGTGCCGTACACGACGTCGTTCATCGAGTTGGCCAAGCACGTTGTGGCAGACCACCAGGTACTTCTTGAGCGAATCAAGGCGTCGACTCGTCGAATGCTCAAGCTCAAAATCTCGCTCGGCTTGTATGATCGACCAGTGCCGGGAGAAGGTACGGAGATGTTCGTAGGAGGCGACGATGGGCGTGCGGCTGCGTTGGATCTAGCTCGTGAGTCGATCATTCTGCTGAAGAACAAGGATCAAGTCCTGCCGATGGACAGAACCCGCCGAGTGTTCTTGACTGGGCCGTCAGCAGATAATATCGGCAACCTGTGTGGAGGATGGACGATCAAGTGGCAAGGCGCATCGGGTAACTCGCTGTTCCCTCGAGGGGTCAGTATCAAGCAAGGCCTCGAGTCCGTCCTGGGAACGAGCTCCAGTTCAAACCACTTCAACGGCCTACATGTTGACGGCACGTACACGAAAGCTGACCTGGAAAAGGCCAAATCACTGGCAAGTCAAGCTGACTACACGGTGATTGCTCTGGGTGAGGGTCCCTACGCTGAGAAGCCTGGGGATATCGATGACCTGAGCCTCCCAATCGGTCAGGTTGAGTACGTCCGAGCACTCGCATCGACGGGCACGAAGATCATCGTCGTTCTTGTTGGTGGCCGTCCAAGACTTCTTCACGATTTACCCGAGCTAGCCCGCGCTGTCGTGTTCGCGCTTCTTCCCGGTGAAGTCGGAGGCCAGGCAGTTGGCGAGATCTTGTTCGGGATCATCAATCCAAGTGGAAGGCTGCCGATCACGTACCCCAAGGACCCGGCGAACATCGCGATCCCGTACAACCACCGCGTGAGCACACGATGTGGCACCAAGCCGTGTGAAATGCAGTGGGACTTCGGTCATGGTCTCAGCTACACCACGTTCGAGTACACCCACCTCTCTCTGAGCAAGACTGTGACGAGTGGTAAGGAAGGAGAGGCCATCGAGGTCAGCATCACTGTCACCAACACTGGCACGAAACACGGCCACGAGACTGTGATGGTATTTCTCACTCAAACGTATCGCGAGATCTCCGTGCCAGAGGTGAAGCAGCTCAAGAAGTTCTCGAAGATCTTTCTCAAGGCCGCTGAGCAACGCGTCGTGACGTTCAGCCTCACCTGGGAAGACTGGGGAGTGTACGATCCACAGATTGGCCAAGGATTCAAGCGCGTCGTCGAGGACAGCGACTTCATCATCGCCGTCAAACCAGAGACCACCTGCGATCCGTCATCAGCCATGGGTCCGCTGTGCGCCAAGTTCACTGTCCGCTCGGAAGCCACATAGAATCCTCACTTACCACGTAGTGCTGGTGATTGGAACGGACACTAATACTGGAATACTATTGATTTTTGCTTCACGTATAGCGATCAAACTTGTAGAGCTCAGTTGGTCTGTTCGTCTCTACTCGTCACCAGCTCCGAGGCTTTCGCTCTCACGCATGGGAGTCGCCTGCGCCAGTTCGAGGAACTCGAGCACCAGAGGCTGGCCACGGGTGTTGGTGCATCGCTTACAGACTTCGAGGAGGTAGCCGTGGAGGTGTACAGTCTTCTGCTTCAAGTACGCCGGTTCAAACTTACCCCACATGCGCGTGCTTGGCAAAGTTGGTACTTGCTCGTGCGGGAAGATCTTGCGTAGCTGGCGGTGCAGCTTATTGAACTCCGAGTAGCGACGGTAGACCATGCGGATCCCGTCGGCCGAGGAGTTGACTTGGATGGCGAAGGTGACGTACTGCACACCCTTCTCGTCATGCTTTACATGGAATCCTTCGATCTTGGTCTGAAGGTACTCCGCCTTCTTGTCGTTTTTGTCGTTGGTGCCGCTGACCGAAGCGCTGCTTTCGCGAGTCAGAAGCACAGCCGATGGACTGTTCTCGAGAAGCTCCTTGTGACGCACAATCTTGGCCTTCGGGACGTGGGCAAAGAAATCCAGCCACAGGTTGAAGGTCGGATGGTCGCGAACGCGCATGTCGACTGATGTGCCTGTACGCGACACGATTCGGAACAAGTAGAGTGACTCGTAGCTGAAGATCGTAGCTTTCCGCAGCTTGAACTGGCCGATGAAGTCCAAGCGCGGCGAGTTTTCAAAGCACGAAAGTTGGTCGTCCTGGAGCACAATCCAGCGGTTGTTCCAGCCTTCATACCACCCCTTGGTGCCCTTTTCGTAGAGAAATCCAACCTTGATGGCTGAGAAGAAATCGAGGCTCTGTTCTGCCATCACTTCGGTGACGTGGTGGGTCTCTCTGCGCAAATTCAAAAGCAATCCAGTAAGCAAATGTGGAGATATTCAGATATTGAGACTCGACGAACCTCTTTGCATGACGCGATAATGGCGCATCAGGGTGGCCGCCACCGCTCTTGAGGATCGTGTGGTTGATCAGACTCAACCACTCGTCACGTCCCGGTGTGGTTTGAGCTTTCAGCATGTAGGTTTCTTGCCCAGCCATTGGTGTGCGGGGGGGTCGCGATGGAGACTTCGGCACTCCACCGGCTTGGGCGATCGCAGTCTCGTGGGGAACAATACGAAGGGTGAACGAGTCATCGCCATAGACTGCCTTGGTCAGTGGTGTGAGCTTGACGCTCCACTTGCGACGGCAGGCTACTTCCTGGAGGCGAGGCAGAATGTACAGTCTCTCCTTGTCCAGCAGTACGACACGCTCGTTGTAGAAGCCCGTGCATCGGTCACGGATACGCGCGTTAGACGACAGCTTCACCTTGCAATGAGGCGTGAGCTCCACGATGTTGCGCATCAGTGTCGGCAATGGGCGCTGCGCGATCATGTAGCGATGGAGCTTCTCCACGACCGGCTTACACAGCTGCATGATCGTGAACATGACCACATCTTCACTCATCCAGTAGGATGAATGAGAGGCCGTAGCGTACGCGATCTCCATCATGCCCTGCTCGCGCTTGCGTCGCTTTAAAACGTAGTCGATACGGTGGGGGAAGCCGTGAACGGGGCTCGTCACTCGCTCCAGCATCTCTTGCACCTTCGCGAACCCTAGTGTTCGTACAGAATGCGCCTGGAGGTTTGGCACGTATTAGAACACAGACACGGTGCAATACACATCAAGCATTCGCGGTCGTACCGAAATCAGTTGGACTGGTGGCTTGTCGTGCATATCCTGGCGGATGAGTGGCTCCACTCGGTACGCGATCGGATCGATAGGGTGGAAAATGTTGTAGTAGCGAGCGCAGTCGGGCATCTTGATGCCTTCCTTGAAGTCGCCATTCTGTAAATCCAGATCGCCACGCGACAAGACCATCACTGGGACTGGCGAGCTGCATTAGAAACCATAGCCTCAGTCAGATCTCCATCAGAATCCAAGAGCAGAACAAACGTTGCGTACCCGACACCGAAGAAGTTCTCGACCTTGAAGTCCAAGCCTGGGAAGCGCACGCCGTTCTTGGCGACATCGCCAGCCTTGTGCGTGAGAATATCGTAAGTGATCACGGAGCCGAGCGAGTGGGCAAAGATCGAGATCTTGCCGTCCCATCCAGGGTGTTCCTCCATGAAGACGCGGTACTTTTGATTCAGTTGCTGGGTCACAGTGTCGATGATGAGCTGGCCGTAGCGAGGCGACAGATAGTAGAGCACATCCATGAGCGTCTCCTTGTTGAATTCGCGGATGCCCGTGGAGCCTTCGGGGCAGATCAAGTCGAACACGTTGTCAACGCCAGTGGGTTCGTGGAGATCTTCGTGCCACTCGATCGACTGCATCTCCAACGCCACAGGAATATCGCGGAACATGCCTTCGAGCATCGCACGGAAGAGGTCGCGGAAGGCGAAGTTGCCACCCTCCAGCCCGACCTGACCGTCCCACGACTTGAACTCGCCCTCTTGGAAATCGACGTGCTGGCCAATGCCGTGGATGATGAACAGCAAATGGTTGACGGTTTGGAGTCGCAGCTACAAACAGCAGAGACTTCGTCAGGAACTACAGAATCCATCGGTAGATCTGGCCAACACCAGTCACGTACTGTTGGAGGAAGGTCGTCGATGTGGTCATCTTCACTGTCGTTGTCGCTCACTGTAGCATTCGCAATATTAGTATCGATATCCTGCAAACTATTTCAATCGTACGTACCAATCGACGGCTCGCGTGCTCGGTTAATGTTGCTCCAGCTCTTGTTGCGGATATCAAGTTCGGGTGTTACTCCCGCTGCGTCCAAATGGTTGTAGTGCTCTTTCAGCAGTGGAATGCGCACTTCCGGCTTGGTCAAAAGCCGTGCAAAGTCGAGGATAATCGAACAGATCTGCTCGTCCGTCATCTGCGATGTCAGGTACGCGTAGAAATCCACCGCTGCTTCTTGCTCCGTGCCAAAGAGCAGCGCGTGGGTCTTGAAGTTCTCGAATTCGTCCTCGTTCTCTCCAAACACGATGCGCACACGCTCAATCACTTCGTCGTTAAGCGCACGCGCCACCTTCTTGGACTTGACGGGCTCCACGTCCTGGAAGTTGTCAGGCACCTGGATCTCCTCATCCTCCAGCGATTCAGACGAGTACTCGGATGTCGCCGACTGGTCCGTGCCAAAGGGCGACCCCGGATGGTTCATATTGAAGTGCGCCGGATTCGTCGCGACCATACCGACGCTTTCCTGCACACCCAAACACAGGCAAAAACTTCAGTTTCCCGCATTCGCCACGTCTGTAGGATGAAGTGTAAACTCCACCACGCACCCGGATCTTCTGTCGGAAGAGCTCGATGATATCCACGACCGTGGTGTCGCAGTCGTGGAGCGCCGAGAGGTTGTGCCACACCGTGTCGCGCGACAGCGACGCGAGCTGGAGCCCGTTCCACTCGACCGACTTGGCGCCTTCGGCCTCAAAGTTTTCCACCTCCTCCAGCAAGTGCTCCATGCGCTTGATCAGCTCGTTGATGTGGCGCTTGTAGCGCGTGATGTACTCGCGCGGGAAGAACGCCTTTTCCGGCAGCTCCTCCAGCGTGTCGAACATGGGCACGCTCGCCGTGTCCACCGTCGGCGCGACCACCGCCGCTGCCATTGTGCGTCCGCTTGCTTTCTCGCGTTGGAGTGATCTCGTGACACTGAGAGGCTCGACGGTCGTGCGTGTCTGCCTGTCTGTGTGTGTGTGGACTATTGACTCCAGTACCGGTATTCGTTGCCTTTCTCCCCGTCGTCGAGCACGTGGAGGTGAGTTGAGCTTCTGGAGGTCGGATTTTTCTGTTCCGACCGGACACTTTGATTCGGGCTGGAACTGATTTTGGGATTGCTCGCAACACGGGGCGTAATCTTGTGGTTATCAAATTTTAGGAAAGAGTGATGGTATCCTCCAGCTGGCTCCCATGGTGTGGACCACCCCACTATCCAAAAGGAAGGACTCAGATACGATCAGATCGACGCGTCATGCTGAATCTGAGTCGACAATGATCGTCGCAAGCTCAGCAAGCGAGAAAGGACTTCACAGGCTGCACTGTATTTCGTTGGCTTGGGTAATATGCACACTGCCTACTTCTTGCCCTTGTCCTCTATCCAGGTCATGTAGTCGTCGATGAGCACGGGCCAGGCCTCGTTCTCGTCGTAGTTGCCGTACGAGTCCTTCACCTTGAAGAAAAACTCGATCAGCAGGTCCCACGTGTCGCGCGTGACACCCTTGCACGGCTTCTTCTCGTCCAGGAACTCGAGCCAGTCGGCCGTGAGCTTCGGGAAGCGCTCCGAGAGCAGAAGCTCCCACATAGGCGTCGCGATGTCAATGCCCAGGCTCTTCTGGCCTGGCTCCTTCGAGAAGCCGAAGACAAACGAGTAGAACTTCTTGAATGCAGAGTCGCTCTCGATAAGCTTGGGCAGGTTCGGAACTTCCATCTTCAGCTTTTCAGCCGAGTCGCAGCGCAGAGTCTTCATGCCGCGCGTCCACTCTTTGCGCGTGAAGGCGCACATGTACGCGGCCTCCATCTTCCACGCGATCACCAACACGCCAACGTCCTGCGGGTCCACGCCCACGTCCTCACAGAACTTGAGGATACCATCTTCATTGATCTGGTCTTCTTCATCGTCGGCATCTGTGATATCAAGCAATTGTCAGCATTCTCGCTGTGAGCACACAAAGCGCAAGCAGCAAATGCTCACCAGCGTATTCGTCGAACCAAGCCTCCACGGTCTCCGTCGACACCAAGGAATCGTTCGCACTACTAGCATATGAGCAGGCCCATATTAGCGCCACGACTACGGTAAAATCAGCGACAAAACGCCACCAACCTGCTCTCAGCAATGTCACCGCCATTGGCGAAGAAGTCGTCGACCGCGCGCATCAAATCCCACTTGAACATCTCCAGGTACGACTTGGCCGCCGCATCCCTACGCCACAGCAACACCATCTTCTACATTAGCTGGGGAATTGCAGTGTGTGTAAGCCTCTTGGTTCGAAAGCGCCGGGACGTACGAGGCATTCGTGGTGCCCTTGAACCGCTCCAGCTTCTCCTTCTTTTCCTTGTTCATGTACGACGACTGCATTACGCATCACAAAAACACACCAGCACACGATCATCATTAGACCATGATCTCACGCCTCATAACCGCCACAGGACGCCATGCGCACGCGCGCAACGCCTCGCCGCCGCCACTCTCACCATCGTTGCTGCTTCTCCACGCGTGGAATTCTTGTCTGGGGCGACAAACGAACCCAGGTCCAGTCAGCTCTGAATAGCAGCCCCTAAAGTACCTGATGTGGTCCACACCACAAAAGCACGACAACCTGGATAAGTGTGGCCTCCACGTCAATGCTTGGCATCTCCATATTCGCTGTGGCGACACCAACGCACCAACGCACCACCCACATCCACATCCCCTAATACGTGGCTGGCATATCCATGTCGTCGGCTTTTTCCATAGTATTACTGGCTCGAAAGAATCCAGGACTGGTCGCTCCATTTTGACCTGGAAAAATCCGGGCGGACCATGATGCACTGATACATGGACCGGTTCAATACCGGTATTTTACGTCTCAACGCTGTGCTTGTTCGCTTGTTGTTCCCCCGCGCTGGTTTCAAAGGGAAACTAACATCACGAAGCAGGGCGGGCGGGCAGTATTCGCGTCCTTCCTCCAGAGATCCTCTCGGCGTAGAGGCGCAAGACCACCGCGTGTGTAGCTGGCTGTGTGTGCAGCTACGTTCGAACCAGCGCCATGTTGCAGCGCGCCGTCGCGTTGTTGCTGCAGCGTCTGCTGGGCAAGTTCGTGTCGTTCGACTCGAGCATGCTGCGGCTGTCGCTGTGGCAGGGCGACTTGGCGTTCCAGGACCTGCAGCTGCGGCTCTCGTACGGCGAAGGGTCCATCGGAGAGCTCAGTGTGAAGATACCATGGCGTGCGCTGTGGACGCAGCCCGTCGTGATTCGAGCGAACCGAGTGCGCATTTTCCTGCATCAAACGCCGAAGACTGACGCCGACTCGCTGGACGGACTCGCTGTGAACGGAAGCGAAGATGATGGCTCATACAACGACTCCTTGGACGGTTGGTGTTATTTTATGCGCTTGGATGGAGATAGAAGACGACTAACGGATCGATGGATCGTGAACCAGGCCCGACGGACCGCACGTACCTCTCGCGCTTGGTCTCGCATATCATCGCGAACGTGCAGATCGAACTCAGCGATATCCAAGTTCGCTACGACTGCCAGGCGGATTCCACGGCTGCTGTGAGTGTGCGTTGTGAATACTGGAGGCTTCTGGGTGGGAGGGCTGACTGATCGTGATGATGTGTAGCGTCCTGGAAGCGCAACGCTTCAAGTTGACTCGATCACGCTGAACAATGCCAACGCCGACTGGGAGCTGGCGTATACACCGCAATCCAACGCGATCATGGAGTCGCGAAAGCTGCTCAAGACGGACGGCATCTCGGCCTACGTGGAGTATGGCAATGGCAGTGGTTCTCGGCGGCGGCAGTACATCTTGCATGATTGGCACACCACAGCGAAGGTAGGAGACTGTTTGGGGCTCTTGTTTAGTGTTCCACACTGAGTCATTATGATTGTAGGCGACGTTGTGTTACAACAGCGCCAATGCAGCGTTCCCTGATGTCGAGTTGGAAGTCTCAGTGGGCTGTCGCGCGCCATCGGGAGAGTCTGCGCACTGTAGCTACTGCGCTCACGACAGCACGGCTGAGTTTGTGTCACAGACTCTTCGCCTGTCAACCATGCAGCCTACCGTGCATTTCGGTGCGGAGCATATCGATGTCTTCTACGCGATCTTGATGGAAGTGAAGGCGCCGTATGAAGAATTCGAGCGCTTCACGGAGCTCACGCAGAACCAAGCATCTCGTCCGGACGGATTTCTCACCGTGCTGTCCTACGCAAGACAGTGGCTTCTCTCGGACTGTTTGGACGGAATCGCTACCGAAACGACGGCATCATCGGCAAACGATGAAGACAGCGACGATGATGAATTTGAGGACGCTATCACGCCGCCGACGCTTACGATTCGGACCCTGATGAACGCAGGTCTCGCAGTGGTGATGGTGTCGAGAAGTGACAAAAAGGATACGTCGCAGCGCCTCTGGATCTGGTCACTCAGTTTTCTGAGTGTTTCGATGAAGCAATCGTGTGTCGAAGACGAAGTCCAAGTCCGCGTCGGGGCCTGCTCGTTTGAAGAAATATGTGAAGACTCGGCGCAATCGTACCATCTATTGAAGCGAGGCGGTATCATCACCCACGACTCGGCAGAGATGCTCGCTCAGTTCTCGTGCATTATTCCTGCATATCAAAGCCGCCTCGTGGGTCACCAGCCGACGATGACCGTCATTGTTCACCAAGATGTGGAAGTCAAGCTCACAGACGACACGCTTGTGCGCTGGATGACGCTGTTCTCACCCGTGTACCACTGGTGGAATCAATGGAATCGGATCCATCCGAGCAAAGCGGTTCTCGTTGCGGATGACAGTCGGATCGCTCCGATATCGAAGATCATACTCGACGTGCGTCGTATCTCGCTCGTGTTCTCGGTGTACAAGCAGCTATGCTTTGGTGTTTCTCTGGACGAGATCAAGGCGACTGCTTGCGAGACGAAAGACCTTCGCGTGACCAACGAGCTCCACGTCATCGGCTTCAAGCTTTACTCAGGAGGACCAGAGCTGATGTCAGCAGCGGCTACGTCGTCGACAACTTACCATGAGATCGCCACGATCGAACGTGCTTCCGTGACAAGGTCAAGCCACTCCCGATTGGGTTGGGCACCAGAAGTGTATGGATGTCTGCATGACGAAGAAGAAGATGGTGGTCACAAGGATCGAGAAACTGCGATGTACGAGTATGACGTTCAACTTCCGGACATTGGAGTCGACTTGCGGCTCGAAGAGCTTGAAGCACTTTCTTGGATCGTTGGCAAGTGGTCTTTCTTCATTCCGGGTTCGCGAGCAGTCAGTCCAATGGTTTCGAGTGGCTCGGGTACCCCGCGCTGCTTCAGCAAGGTGATCGTGTCGATTCCTCGCATCTCTTGTTCAGTAATCAGCGAGTCAGACGAAGTGGGACGCCAGAACTTCTCCGTGATAGCTGAAAAGGTCAAGTTATCCAGCTCCAGCTGTACGGCTACCCGGCATCTGCGAGTTGAAGCTGGGTCTGTCTCACTTCGAGATAATGTCCGAGCTCTCGTTCAAGGAACTGGCGGTGCAAGGATGTCGACACCTGCGGTTGTGTTTGAATGGATCACGCAAAGCCAACGAGCAGAGGGTCGTGGAAACCACCAAGTGGAGGCAACCGACGTGAAAGTCGCGTTGCATCAACTAGAAGCATGTCTATACCTGGAAAGTCTTGCAGTTTTCTTCCAATGGATCGTCGCGTGCTCCACGGCACTTGACGTGGGATTCGTGCTGGCGACCAGTCTTGGGTACGAGTTTGACAAGTTCAAGGACAATCTCGCGTTTGTGAAAGCCCACTTCTTCTCTCGGTCTGAAGCGAAATCCGCACCTCCGAAATGGGCAAACCTCCAAGTGACTGTCGGTCGATCTGTGCGCGTCACCATCCTCCATAAGGATCCAAATCCAAGGAATGCATCGTCAGGAGGGCCCGTCGAACTTGTTGGCGTTGAGTGCAGTGGACTCGCACTTGCAGCGGCACATGAACTTGGGTGGAAGGTCAAAGGCACAATGAAGAACCTCCAGGTCACTGACCTGACGTTCCCACGTGAGATGCCTGCCGGCATTCATCAAGGAATGCCCAACCGATATTTCGTCTCCTCGAATCAATTGACCGGAGTGGACGGGGTGCTGGATACGAGCGTGCGCAATTCGGTCGACTTCGTCGTAGCAATCGAAGATGATGGCCACGCTACAATGCGGATACGACTCGACTCGGTCAACGCCGTGTACCTTCATCGAGTCTACAAGCAGATCCACCACTATGTCGTCGACCATTTGGTCACTATCGGCTCGCCTGCCCAACCGAGCAACAAAGCGGGTGACCTGATGGCAAAATTCGCAGTTGATGCAAGTGAGCTACCGATCTCGGTGGATGAAATCGTGCGGATGTTTCGTGAGGCGACCGAGAACATTGATGAGCAGCCACCTTTCGACTTCACCAAACTCATCGCAAACGCCGAGTACGAACTTGTGGCAAACGACCTCGCGTTCAGTCTGCCGCGGAATTCCTTTTCGACTGAGAGCATCGTACTACGTTCGACGAATGCTCGGTTGTGGAGTGCCAACGTGAACGCCGAAGAATCTGACTTTCTGCAGACAGGAATGCTCGATTTTGACCAGCGTGTCTCATCGTTGATGCCATCGGATTCGTCCCAGTCAAAGGTGCTCCAGACACGCCGTGTGGAATTACGCAACCTGCGAAGGCTTGTCAAAAACCAACGGTCTCGAATGTTGAGCAACCGCAGCCAGCTCTTCGTCGACATGAAGAATGCGACGCAGCAGGCACAGAACTATCTCCATGAAGGGTTCGAAGCGCTCCCTGCGGCAGAGGAAGCAGTCACGATTATTCACTCGAAGATCATGACGCTCGAACAAGAGCTCGAGCGGGTCAATGAGTATCTCAAGGAAGTGGACGACGCGATCGAAGGGGCTCAAGCCGATAGTGAATCCAGCCTCGGAGGTGGGCGTGAAAGTTTGTTATTCGTCCCTTCTTCACCGGCCAGCAGTGACACCCACTCTTTTCGTGCCACGCAAGCGATGATGGATCGTGTCAAAAGCGAAATCATGGGCATGTCGCAGCATCTTATCGCGCCGATCTTTGGAGCGGACGATGCTGAGTTCCACGACGCGATTACCGTCACTGAGCGATCTTCGACTGCAGATCAAGGTTCGCTCTCGTCTGCGGTGCCACTGTTTGAGTTCGAGCTCGTGGACATGAGTGGATCGACAACAAATTCGAGCTCTCCGCTGTTCCATCACGCGCTGCTCACAGGCAAGTTGGACTCACTCCCAGAGAGTCTGCCTTCAGGCGTGCCGAGCACTTTTCTGTCGCTCGAGCTTGGGTTGAACGAGCTCAGCGTCGGAGCGCAAAGAAAACAGTATACGACCCTGCTTGGCGCAATCTTCGAGAACTTCAAGGAAACGCCGTCAGCTATTGACGAGGACACGTATCCACTGTGTGATGCGTGCGGCGGGCATCACTTCGACGACTTCCAGTGCAGTGCAATTTGGTTCAAGATTCCGATCCGGGTGACCGATGCAGCACTGCGAATCTCGAACGAAGATGATGGGATCGTGGACTTGATGTTCGAGCAGCTTGAGTTGACGTTCACGTTGCGCACGGACGATTCGTTGGAGATCAACGCCTCTGCGTCCTCCATCAATGCGGTCGACATCCGTGCAGGGCGAAGTGAAGCGGCGATCGACATTGTGCGGCCAGTGGCTGGTGAAGGCTTGCAGGTTGTCTACAACCAGTGGTCGAATTGGACGGAAACTCGATACACCATCGAAGTGAACAACTCCAGCTGGCTCATAGTGTATCCCGTGCTGAGTGATGCTGTCGAGTTTTTTGCTGAACCGATCAATGCACCGGGTGCTTTCCTCGATTTTGGCGTCGGCTTCATGTGCGAGCCGCTTCCAGATTGGACCAAGATGGACATCAGGATCGACTCGAAGGGCTGCTCGTTTGCGTTGCTGGAAGACTTTTCGAAACCCGACGCGCACGCTTTGGTGATCTTGTCCAATTTGGAAATCGGATACAGTACGACGCAGCAGAGCCAAGATGTCGTGGATTTGCGGAAGTGTCACGTTTCACTTGATCAGCGTGGGATCTTCTTCTCTCAGCTCCCAGACCTCCAGGTATGTTTATCCTTTAGAACGGCGTTGAAGTGGTATGCGCTCACATGGACTGACGTGTTTACCCTAGATCGATGTATCGTTCCCGTTAGCGAATCCGTTTGTTCTGGTATTCGACCACCTCATCGAAGGCACAAAACGGTTGTCGCGCAGAAACTCGTTCGTGCTCGCGCCTGTGGAGGCGCGATTCTCGGTCCAGGATGGCTTGCTGTTTTTGAACATCGTCGACAACTATGTGAAGTCGCTACCAGTCATCGGAACAGCGACATCAAGCTCAAATCGAGGAGACGACAGAGAAACAAGCGATTGGGGCTCGAAGCGGCGTTCTGGGGTGGGGTGGATGCTCGAAGATGCTCGTGGGAGTACACTGAGCAGCAAATCGAGTCTGCCAGCGGGTTCTACAACGCAGACGGTGTACGCAGTCGACAAACTGTTGGGTGATGTTGGCGAGCTGCGATTCGTTCTGGTCAACAACAGTCTCGGAATTCCTATCGCCGACTTCCACATGAGCGAGATCGTGTGTGAGTACATCCAAGACGAGGAATACTCTGTCGTCATCGGCGCGATCTTGGCGATGAACTACTTCAACAACAGCATCTATCGATGGGAGCCACTTGTGGAACCGTTTGTGATGCAGATTCGATTGCAGCGGAACTTGGAGGAGAACAGTCGGCTCGAGGTGTTCGCGAATCTCCTGAACACTGTCAATCTCAACTTGACGCCTGCAATGGCCCCGCTCCTGTCGTCTGAGACATTGCTGCAAGCCGACTTCGTGACGACCGGATCCAAGTCCACTGCGCCGTTTTGGATCGTCAACAAGACCGGTACTGATTTGAAGTTTAGCTTTCGTCGTGGCCGAGGAAACGTGATTCAACAGCTTGTCCCCGACGAAGTCAAGGTGGCTGTGGATTGCCGAGAACAAGGAGATATGCGCAGTTTCGACAGCGCGTCTTCGGATCGATTCCTCCAACCGTCCGATCGCCATGGGCTCACAGTGAATCACACGATGTCGGTCTGGCTGAACGACAACAAGTGGGTGAGTGCCAATCCCGTAGTTGTGGATGTCGTCGGCCACATCTCTGTGCCTCTACGCGAAGCAGCCCCTGGTGCTCTCGGTGGTGCAGACGAAATCGAGCTGGAAGAAGAGCCTTCGCCTCCGATTTTGGTCGCGGAAATTACTATCCAGCCTGATGGAAGCAAGTTGATCAGTCTCCACTCCCAAATCGTGCTGCAGAACCGAACATCAATCCCTCTCATGGTGTGGGCATTCTCTCCTCGAGAAGGTGGGACAGTGAAAGAGTGGATTGTCGACCGCGAACAAGTCTGCTACGTGCCAATCGAGCTCATTCACCCTCAAAGCAAGATCAGTATGAGACCGTCGCCTTACGTCCAGTATGCTCCGCTTGCGACCAGCCTCGAAGAGCTGGGCGATGAAGTGCAAGCGTCGAAGGTGAAGAACTGCAAACGGTTCGTGCGGTCGGGCCAGTGCGTTTGCAACTTCGAGACATTCGTATCGCCGGATGACTTGAGGAAGGTCGGAGAAAACATGGCGCAGCTCGCATCGATAAGCGCATCACCTCTGACTGGCTATGTCGTTCGAGATCTCCCAACTTGGAAGTGCACGTATGATGTCGAGGCCTACTTCCTCATGCGCGCTACGTTTGCTGGTGTGGACGACACCAGAGCTCTCGAAGCCGTGGGAGAACGTCGACCTTCAGCCATTGACGAAGAGGAAGGAGAAGAAGGCAACGAGAAGGTGGATGAAGAGTTCATGAATGTCTTCACTGAGAGCAACAATTCGAGACGGCGTATGCCGCACCCATTGAGCGAAGTAAACAACGAGTTGGAGGAAGCCCGAACAGCGAATCAGCGCCGCGGGCTCTATGAAGCCACCAATTCGAGCCTGTACCACTTGTCGATCTCGCCGTTCGTGACGCTACACAATCGACTCGCCGCACCTGTCGCGTATCGTTTACTGAACCAGTCTCTTCAGCTCATTGGCGAAGGCGTGCTCGACATTGGGTCTGTGCTACCGCTGTTCCAAATGGATCCGTCAACACCACTGTTTGTGTCGTTTCGTCTGGAAAACTACAACTGGAGCGTCCCCAAGCTGGTCGTGAATCCGAAGGTTCCGTCGTATTCGCTGCCGTACAAGGAGTTGGTCGAGCCAGTGGAGCTATTCGGGCGAGTTTTCAGTCGTGGTGTTCCTGGTCAGCAAGACGACGTTCCTAACCTTCAGCTTCAAGTCAAGCTGGCGGGCCGTGATGTGATCGTGTTCTGCTCGGTTTGGATCGTGAACCATTCGGGTTTGGATCTGGAGTATTGCAACTCCACGAGTACGTCGTCAAGACGTTTGGAGTCGGTCCTTCGCTACGTGCACAGGAAGAGATCGGAGGAAGCCGACCTGAGTACCGAGTTTTCCACACGAACAATGTCGTTTGCAGACGATTTGAGCCGAGATCTGACGCTCACACGGCTTCAAAAGATGAAGGCGGCATCGAATCCTGTCGCTCTCGTTGTGGTGGTTCAAGAGGCCAAGAACTTGTACAACTCTCAGTACTTCGGTGCTCAAAGCCCGTACGTTCGAGCGTCGCTATACATCGTGAAGAATGTCCAAGACCGGTTCCTTGAGAAGCCTGATATGATCGTGTACTGCTCTGGAACGACAAAGCCATGCCCTTCTGGCGGAACGGATCCAAAGTGGGGGACGAAGCTTCTGAACACGCTGCTCTTACGGCTGCCCGAAGACCCGCTCAGCCTGGAGAAAGCTCGCATCATCCTCGAAGTTCGCAACGTTCGATACGGTATGGACACATGTCTGGGCGTGACCGCGATTAAGCTGGAAACGATTCTGGGTAATCGAGACCATGCTGCTGGGTTCAACTGGTACAAGCTGCTGAAGCGAAAAACGTCGAAGGAGAGCAAGTCTGCTTCAGGTACTGCCGGCAAAGGTGGAAACGTGCATCGTGGTGACTTGCGCATCTCGTTTGCTGTTGGCACCAAACAAGAACTGAAATCGGAATTCGACACGTTGCTGGACACACCTGAAAGCCAGCGATCGGACTCGTCCAACACCGTTCGAAAGCAATCGTTCCCAGATGACGAGCTGACTGAAAACGATATGGAGGAAGCGTTGGCGATGGCAGATGAGGCTGGTGGCTCCTTACCAGCCTCGGGTGCTGTGCGATCGATGCAGCGACTCCAGACACCGGCAGCCATGCCGTATCTACCTCCAGCGATGATGAATGGCGGCGGCGACCAAGGCGGTCCAGCATCAAGACGAGCACGACCATCGTACGGTCTCTATGAAGCTGAATCGACTCGCTCGCAGGCCGACGTGCTTCTGATGGACCCCATGTCAACTCGATCAAATATGAGCCGCGTTCCCAGTGGCTCACCGCCGAAGACGAGCCAAGGGGGAAACGTTTATCCGATCCAGGTGTATCTCCCGCAGAATCGCTTCGCATTTGTCGTGGTGCATGTGAGCTCTTCGCTTTTGGTGTCCGAAGTATTCGACTTGGTGTGCGCGACGTGCGGCTTTCAGGGCGTGCTCGATGCCCAAGATTTCGACTTCTACGAGCTACTGTTGCCTCGATTCGTGTCACTGCGCAGTGCTGGGCGTCCAGAAGGAGAACGATGGTACGGGCCGCGGCTTCCTATGGATGCCAAACTCGAGAGAAGAGGACGAAAGCATGGGTTACATCTGTGTCACAAGCTGGCCATGTCGACGATTCGACTGTACGACGAAACAAGCACTGCGAGCTCGCACCACATGACCCCGCGTTCGCTGCTCACGACCTCACAGAAAGTCAATCCTGCACAGAAGCGGCCGGTTGCATGGGGAGACGTGCTGCTGTACGGATCTGGGGGACGGAACTGGGACGTCCTTCGCGTTCGCACGCATTCGTCCCCGTGGTCGGAGGTGATCAGGCTGAATCGAAACGCGATGGGAAATGCTGGTGTCGCTCAAGTGATCACATTGAAGAGTGATGCTCCGGACCAAGACGATGCGAGTGATACGCGGAAGGGTACCCAAGAAGTTGCCCTGTGGAGTACGTTCGGCAGTGGCCGCTTTTCAGAAACGATCGTGGCGACGATCGTTCCGCGGTACATTCTCATCAATCGCACCAACGAGACGATCAAGTATCGCCAAGTCAACGTGCCGCAAACGTTCCAGCTGAAACCCAACGATTTGGTGCCGTTCCATTGGCCGAGCTCTTCGCGAGACAAGCTCCTGGAGGTGACTATGCTGCACGGTTTCATGTGGTGTGGAAGCTTCCGCATCTACTCGCTGGGAACGACGTACTTGAAGCTGCGCGACAGTGAAAACGCCTCGAAGATTTACATACTGCAGTGCCAGATCGAAATGGTGGGTGGCTCGATCGCTCTCGTCTTCCGAGAAGAGTCGAGGCGGTTCCCACCATACCGAATCGACAACATGACGTCATTCCGCATTCAGTACAAGCAATCAAGCTGGGGATCTGAGAATGAGCACGACGAGCTACCACCACGTTCTTCGTGCCCGTACTCATGGGATCTTCTCAACGGGAGCGAGAAGCAATCTTCGAGCTCTGTGAGTGAGCCGTCGTTTGCAAGCAACACGAACTCAAGTCTTCGTGCGTTGCAGGTTCGCTTCATGCGCGTAACTTCATCAACGGGAGATAGAGCCGCTGACAACGCCGCAGTCGAAACGCGCGAGTACAACCTGGACGAGATGACCTCACATCGGCGCATCCAGTTGCAGCGATCACTGCCGTCACAGCTCTTCTTGCAGCCCGACCACAAGGGGTACTTGTTGAAGAAGGACAACATGCTCAAGTGGAACAAAAAGTACTTCCGCCTGTACGAGCACATGCTGTACTATTTCGCCAATGAGAACGACCAAGATCTACTCGGCGTGATCGATTTGCGGTCCGGAACCGACATTCCAGGCGCTGGTGGTGTTGCGATATTCGAAAAAGCTGCTGAGGCAAGTGCGGCAAAAAGCGGTGGCTTTATGAACGGCTTCGTCTCGACCATTTCGGGTACAATCTTCGGAAGCTCTTCTCGCCAAGCTGAAAAGGCGGCCAATGCTGCTGGGAGCGACGATGACGATGACGATGACGAGCGTGCAAGTGCGCTTGTTCAAGTGGCAGTGATGATGACCTCTTCGAGTTCGCTGTGTGAAGCTTCGGAGCGATTTGCCGAGAAACTTGCAGATACCGGTGATCCGAACAACGTCGGTCTGGCGCGCAAGGGCTTTTTCATCAACGGACACGATGTGGTGGATTTCTTGGTGTTGGAGCGGCATGTGTCGAGTGAAACGGAGGCACTGGCGACAGCAAATGAGTTGGTGCAGATGAAGGCTCTTCAGCCTGTCGCTCTCGGATCAGACCAAAAGACGCCCAACGCCAGGTTCCAATACTCCAAGACCGCGTGGTATAGTGTGAACTCGATCACACTGGCAGATGACTCTGACTCGATGGACTCCAGCGAAGATAACGGCACTCCTCAAAGTTCGCTCACCACGCCATCGACTTCGCGAGCAAAGCCGTTGGCTACCAGATCCAAGGCGGTGCCTCGCTCGAATCAGTTCTCCATCATCACGACAACAAAGTTCTACGATCTCAAGGCAAAAACTACCAAAGAGTCCGCGATGTGGATCAAGAAATTGCGAAGAGCTGCACGAGGAAGCGCACTTGGGGCCACGGATGATGACAATTCATCGCGAACCCGCAGTCAGCGCGAGGTTGGCGGGCTTGTGATCCAAAACGCGAAGACCTACGTGCACGTACGCATTCGTGCGGATGGCCCGACGAAGGTCCTTGAGCTGTACGAAGGCGGTGAAGAAGAGGCGGATGAACGCGACATGAAGCCGGAGCTCTCCAGTTTGGCGTCGGTATCGTCCGGATCGCCAACAGCCAGCGAGACATCGACAAACGCGTTCGACTCGATCACAAACGGGATCACTGTGCATCTTCGGGTGGACAGCTTCGGTATTTCGTGCGTGAACGAGATCCCGACCGAGCTCGTGTACATCTACCTTGGTGGCATCAATGTCCATTACTCTCGTGCCAACTCGAAGATGAGGCTGAAGTTCACGCTGGATGATATCCAGATCGATAACCAGACGGCAGAGGCGACCTTTATCAAGCTGTTGTGTCCGCGCATGGAGACAGAAGGTGATGCGGGCAACGACAAAAACGGGCGAGCGGAGGCTGATCCAGACGAAAACTCGCTCGCACTGATTGGGGATATCAGTGATGTGTTGGGTGATGAAGCATCCACGCGAAGTAATGGACTGGTCGCCAATGCGAACCTCTTCAGCTGTGCCGACTGCCGATATCGTCAAGCCAACATTGCGTCGATGCATTTCTGTTGCACGTGGTCAAATGAGCAAGGCACGACGGACTACTTCGAGCACTTCTCGTTCTGGATGTATCCTGTGATGATGCAAGTGGACGAAGAGCTACTGGTGTCGGCCCGTGCATTCGTAGATGCAATGACGAGATCATGGGGACGACAGCGGACGCAGAACCGTGGCGGCGAGATTCGTATGAAGAGTATCCCAATTGAGATCATGACGGAGGCGATTGCGGAGTTCAAGGAGAACACGGAAGCGGAAGACTTGAACCCACTCTCAAGCTTGGCGATGTCGACAACCACGTCGACAGCTGAAGTTCGGAAAGTGTACTTCGCGTTGCTCCATATCCATCCGATTGAGCTCGATATCACCTATCGAAGTGACGTCTTCCAGGCGACCACGACAATTCGTTTGCGCGAGGCAGCGGCATCGTTCAAGGCGAATGTGCACCGTAAAGGCGACGACGCAAAGCGTACAGCTTCTATGCCTGGAACGTCATCTGGCTTGTCACTATTCGACTTCGACACTGGCAACGGCGGCATCAACGCTGCTGTGGAAGACAACGACAAGTCGAGTTCCTGGGCGATTCCGAGCTTGGCGATGCACATCCCCGATTTGGATAACGCTCCGGTGCGTCTGAATGCATTGATGATCGAGCACGCGTTTGGTACAAGCGGTGATCTCACCCGACGAGTCACCAAGTACTACACGCGCCAGATGTGGAAGCAACTGCACAAGATCTTGGGCTCGTTTGACTTCCTGGGCAACCCCGTGGGTTTCTTGGATCATATTGGCACTGGCGTGCGTGATTTCGTGTACGAGCCATTGGAGGGACTGAAGGTCGGCGGCAAGGGATTCAGCAAGGGCTTGGCAAAGGGCACTGCGAGTCTCGTGTCGAATACTCTGGATGGAACATTTGACGCTGCTAGCAAGATCTCAGGAACGTTTGGACAGGGCCTGGCGAACTTGAGTCTCGATGACCACTATCAGCAAATCCGTGCTCGTGCGCGTCGTCATCATGTGCGAGGCATCAAGGACGGCCTCGTGCAAGGTTCGAAGGAGTTGAGTATCGGTGTCTACGAAGGTGTTGCAGGCCTCGTGTTGAATCCGATGCGTGGTGCCCAACAGAACGGTGCGGTGGGCTTTGTGAAAGGAACGATCACTGGTATCATTGGACTGCCCGTCAAGCCTGTTGCTGGCATCTTCGACTTCGCGTCACGAGCTTCTCAAGGTGTTCGCAATCGGTCGAGAAAATATGGCAAGAGCATGCGTCGCGTGCGTCGGCCACGTGTGTTTGGTCGCTACAATGAGCTCAAGTGCTACAAGGAAGCTGACACGATCGCGTACGACTTGCTCAAGAAGACTGGCGGCGTGAAGCTATCCGGCGAAAAGATCGTGTTCTACAACGAAGTGATTCAGTCCGTGGCAGGCTCGGAGCTCACCAAGGAGGCGCGCGAACGTCGCAAGAACGATACTCTTCGAGAGCGGTCTGCGTCTTTCAAGCGAAGCCTTCAAGAGCATGAAGACCGGACCGAGTCGAGCGCAAGTGGTGACAAGCGCAAGAAATTGGTGTACGAAGTCACGTTCTACCAGAAAAAGCTTGGCTTGGAGTTGGAAACGGACTTCTACTGCGAGAATGTGACGATCAAGTCATTCGAAGAAGCTGCTCGCCATCAAGTGACCGTGGAGACTCCACTGGCTGCTGACCAGGACGTGCTTCAAGAAGGAGACGTGCTGCTTCGTGTGGGAGGTGTGGACGTGCGAGGTATCGGCTTCCATGAGACGCTGGCGATGCTGCGGGGCACGACGCGACCGATTCGTCTCCAGTTCGAGAGTGCGGAAGAGCATTTTGTCTCACCGGCGAGCACGCGTTCCCGAATGGCGAGTCCAAAGATGCGTACTGCCAGCGAAGATGAGCCCAAATTGAAGGTCCAGTTGTCGCATTGGATCATCGTCACGGAGGAGCGCGCCATGTACATGAACGTTGGCTCGCTTTCACAGCCCATCGTGGAATGGATGACGCCACTGCGCTACGTGTACCGCATCGAGTGGGTGCGTGGCGTGAAGATCTGTCTGCATCTGAGCGTGGGTGTGGACAGTCTACCGACAGGACCGCGTCACCGTCCATCGCTGAAGGCACTCGATGGCCACGAGCGCGATATGAACGTGTTTTTGGACGTGATGTGGCTTAGTTTCGGCTCGACGACTGCCGAGGAGCAAGAGTTATGGCCGTCCGACACGAGTCTGAACGGCTATCTGCTCAAGAAGGGTGGGTTCTCGACGGTCAAGCGCTGGTTCGTGCTCAGCCGCAACTGTCTGTACTACTTCTCGAGCCGCAAGGAGTTGCGTGGGATCATTCCTTTGGGTAGCGTCCGGCTGCAGATGGACTCTGGCGACACGTACTCGATCCGCATCACGAACGCCATCCCACACGAGCCGCTGGTGACGCTGCAGATGGACAACGGCCAAGTGATCGAGCGTGCGCAGTCGGAGATCGTGCTCATTGCCCCCAACGCCCAGGACTTCGAGATGTGGCAGTCATCGCTGGCCCACGCGGCCGGCCGCGGCATGCGCCACTCGCGCGGCACGCGGTTCTTCGTGCCGAACGACTCGTCTCGTCTGGAAATTGGCTGTCGCGATACACCGGACTTTGTGGTGGCGCCTCTGGTGGAGGCACTGCGCCGAGCCGTCGAGGTGTTCAACACGAAGCTCACGGCAAGTTGAAGTGGATGAAAAAGTCTCCAAATAGGAAAAATAAGACGTAAAATAGTGGTAATTTGCATGTGAAACGAGATAAATGAGTTTAGTTTAGGAATTTGAGGAATCCAACTTGGGCGTATGCAGTTATGCGGGTACAGAGGGTCGAACTGCGGCTCTGCCACCTCATCACGCGAAGAGCTTCGTCCAGAATTGAATCGAACGCGAAGCGAAGCGTCTGCTGGAAGACGCACGCTGCATTGATCACCACAGCGCAGTACAGCCATGGCGCAGAGCATTGAGACATGGTATTACTCGATGCCGCAGCTCACGCGGTTCTACCTCACAGTGTGCTTTCTGTCCACGGCGCTGAGCAGCCTGGGCTTCGTGAACCCGCGGTCGCTCTACCTGAGTTTTGACCTCATCTGGGAGCGCTTCCAGCTCTGGCGGCTCATGACCAACTTCATGTACCTGGGCAACTTCGGCTTCCCGTTCCTCATGCAGCTCATGATCCTGTACGTGGCTGTGGAAATGCGATTGATTCCAGAAAGGACACACACACTGACCGACTTGTATGATACACAGGGTCAACTACTCGTCGCGTCTGGAGGAAGATCCGTTCCCGAGCGGCGGCGGCCCGACCGCTGACTACGCGTTCATGCTCTTCTTCGGTGCCTCCATTCTCTGGGTACGATCGCCTATGGAGATCCATTGCGATATGCCTGTACTCACATCGTTTTACTACATGTAGGTGGTGGCGTTCTTCATGGAGCTTCCGTTCCTCGGCACGTCGCTGATCTTCATGATCGTGTACGTTTGGAGCCGTCGCAATGCCACAGCGCCAGTCGCCATTTGGGGCTTCCAGTTCGAAGGTCTCTACCTTCCATGGGCTCTTATCGCCTTCACGGTGCTCATGGGCGGCAACCCGATGATGGATATCTTCGGCGTCATCGCCGGCCACTTGTACTACTTCCTGCTCGAAGTGCTGCCCGCCACCAAGGGTTGGAACCTCCTTCAGACGCCAGCCATCTTGTACGTACCCTCATCTATCTATCTCTACGTCCTCACCACAGCTCCTTAACTCCTCATATTGCTGCAGTGTGAACCTCTTCCCATCGCCGCAGTTCCAGGGCACGCCGATCGTCGGTGCCCGTCCAGGTGCTGGCGTCGCTGGCGCGCCTGCAGGGGCTCGCGGCGCACCAGGCGGCGGCTACACATGGGGTCAGGGCCGTCCACTCGGTGCCCCGTAAGCTACGCTCTTCCACCTGTAGAGACTGCCACACAACACCTCTTGCTCTCATAAACAACTCAACTACTTTTTCCATACTTCCATCGCCATGTTCATCCCATAGGTTCCGCATAAGTTAACATCTTTCAAATGGTTACACGTGGTTACGCCCCTTTCTGTCACCATGTCACAGCCGTTGCTATCCGCCATAGTCGAAGTATCTAACGCACGTTCCTATCCGTTATGCGTTTCAATACGAACAGCTCCGTTTGGGCGGGCGGGTTGCCCTCTCTCACTCACTCATTTCCCCACTGTTACGGAGCCTGTGACTGTGTGAATTGGGGCGAGATCACCACCAGCATCTCCGTCATCACCACAGCACCTACGTGACGATGCCGAACCCGCGCTTCCCGAAGCTGGAGCTACTGGAGCTTCGCGACGACTTCATCAAGTTCGAGCTCTCGGAGACGGACGCCAGCGTGGCCAACGCCATCCGCCGCGTCATGATCGCCGAGGTGCCGACGCTGGCCATCGATCTCGTGAGCATTGAGATCAACACGTCGGTCATGACGGACGAGTTTTTGGCGCATCGCTTGGGTATGATCCCGCTGCTGTTCGACGGAGGGCTCGAGAACTTCCGCCAGCGGTTCGTGTACTCGGCCGACTGCGACTGCGACGAGCACTGCCCCAACTGCTCAGTCGAGTTTAACTTGGACGTGGTCTCGGACCAGGGCGGCGTGCTGGTCGCGACCTCGGAGGCGCTGCGGTCCTCGGACCCGTACATCCGACCGGTGCACTTCTCGTCGGAAGAAGAGTACAACAACACACAGGACACGGGCGTGATCATCGCCAAGCTCGGCCCCGGACAGCGCATCAAGCTCTCGGCCATCGCCAAGCTCGTACGTTTTAATTGCTGCTTGGCTCGATGAACCGGAGGTGTATTTGACGATTGAGATGGTGAACATACAGGGTATTGGAAAGGAGCACGCCAAGTGGTCGCCGGTGGCGGTGGCCACGTACATGTACGAGCCGATCATCACGATCAACCAGGCCGTGATGAACATGCTGTCGCCCGAGCAAAAGGCCGAGATGTACAAGAGCTGCCCCACGGAGGTGTACGAGACGGACGAGAACTTTGAGCAGCTCACGGTCGGCGACAACATGCGCTGCGTGTACTGCGACGAGTGTGTCAAGGTGGCCAACGCGTTCAAGGACAACCCGGAGGATGACGCGGCCGTGACCATCGTGCCGCGAGAAGACAAGTTCATTTTCTCTGTGGAGGTACGTCTGCAGAGTATACACAGACGCTTGTTCCACTGACTGACTGGTGCTGTTGCTGCTGTTATTGTGGTTCTGCAGACGACGGGCCAGTTGCGTCCTGAAGAAGTGGTGATCTGTGCACTGGATATCATCCGAGAGAAGCTGTCGTCGCTCAAGCACCAGTGTCTCGAGCTGAGCCACGACGACCAGGGTGGCGCGTCAGCGCCGATCACACCGTTCGGCTAGCCGCACTCGTGGGCTCGGCTGACCCAAGCTGAATACTATCCCCCTCTAGGATACAGTACAATGTATCACGCCGTAGATTATATAAACAGGATCTCGTCAACTTCTCTCGTCACCTTACTGTACGATGGAGTAGTCGGGCAGGATCTCCGCACTGGCAGCGAGCGTCTGGGAGTTGGCCAGCAGATACGCCGACTGTCCGAGCTGACTGCGGCTGGGTCTGCGTAGGTACAACAAAGAACACAAGAGATCATCAGCTTGCAGCCCACACCGCATTGAAATATACTACTACTACGCAGTAGTACAACAGACGCGTACGTACTCTCGCTTGAGGCTTCGAGGAGCCGATGGAGGTAAGCTTTGGGTGTTGTCCTCTACTGTCCCGAGCGATTTTGAAGCGTAGACAAGCAGGAGATTGCCCAACAAATCCGTCGCGTGGAGGGCACTCGTTGCGACGCCTTGTGTTTCAGCCAGGTGCGCGATATTCTCATGCAGCATGGACACGCCGCGTTCAAAGCCCAAGCTGCCGTCCGGGTACAGTGTGTGGCAGCCAGCACCTTCACTGGTATTGCCGATCGTCGAGAACGAGCTGTTGAACACCATCGGATGCGGATACTCGAGCTGCAAGTGTTTGGCCACGAGTTGCAGGAGATGGATCACCTTGCCCAACGCCCCCGCGACGATCTCGGGCGGCATGACTTCAAAACGACCGGAAATGGGCAGCGGCAGCGACGCGATCGTGCGGAAATACTGCTTGAGAGGGCGCTTTTCCAGGCCTTCAGTGGGATTCTCCACTTCAGGAGCGAGCCCCACGAGGGCAAACAGCTCCCGGATCTTCTCACCACGAACTCGAGCAGCATTCTACCAATATGTATTGGTCAAGCATTGGTTAGACCATGGCCGCCTTTCTCACTTGATGGAGATGACGGAACGTACCTCATGAGCCCACGTGACTTGGAGATCGAGACACTCGAGCACCGGATTATACAGTGCGTTCACTGCACGCGTGTCTTCGTGAAGACGCTGCTGGCCGTGCTCAACGCGCTCGGAGCGCTGCTCAAATTCAGCGGTTCGCTCCACGATCGCAAGACGCTCTTTTCGACCACAGGAGCTAATTAGCCTCATCTCCATAGCCGAGGACCTAAATGCTAGTTCGGCGCACCACTGCACAGCTTCTCGCGGGTCTTCATGACCGTGTCGGCGAGCAGCTCCACACGCTTCATGCACTGGTCTAGCCGCCACTCTGCATCTGCCAGCGGACTCTTGGACTGCGTATTCACACGGGCATGAGCGTTAACATCGTCTGTGATGGATGGGGATCAACAGAGGAAGAATGGCTTTCTACGTTGAGCGCGAACTCGGTTTTCTTGCGCAGCACCGCGACGTCGGCCTGCAGCGCCATGAGCATCGTGCGGCGCTGCTGCAGCGCGTCAGATGTACAGCGCGCGCAGTAGAAAACGCTGCGCTGGCGTCGGCACAGTGCGCATTCGTCCCGGACAGGCGGCATGATAGCGTTCCGATGTTTCTTCAAGGTTGAGAAGAAGGCTGATCCAGTAGTACAGTGTGGTCTCTACTAGGAGATAGAGAGTATCAGAAATTGCAGGATCTTTAAACCCCTTTTTAGGACCACTCAGAGTGATGGAGTGGACGATTGTCGAGTGTCAAGATGGTCAGAAAGCCCTCATTTACTGGATTGGATCCATGATTTAGTGATGGTGAGAAAGGCGGTCACCTTCGAGCTTGGTACGAAGACTTCGCTTGATTCGACGAGCTGATGCTCCCTGAGAGTGACCACCACGCTTGTGGTGCATCTTCCAATAGATCGCCGTCAGCATCTGTGGCAAAATCCTTCTGAACGTCCAGCAGCAGCAGTGCTTGAATTCCAACGAAATCCCAAAGTGGACTGACGGCAAAACTGTAGCGACGCTACCTGACCTCCTTCTCGAACACAGTCTCAGGCTACACACGACTACAACGCCGCGGTCACGATACGCTCACGGCTTAGGCGAAAAATCGTAAAAGTGGGCGGGCTCCTGCTGCGATAGATTCCCCGGGGTGCCGGCGCTCGTTCGGTACTGCCAGATGAACAGCCTTCCCATCACCCAAGGTCAAAGTCTTGGCGAGCTTCCTGGACGAAGTCATCCACTTCCACGTTGTTTAGAGTCGCGCCCACTGAAACGAACTCCACCAGGGTATTTGGCGCCAGAACGATATGCCCAATGCGTCTGGTGCCGCTGACAACAGTGACAACGTCCGCGATGAACGAGAAAGGCGTCATCACCGGTGGTCGCGTTCGCAGCCACGCGGGCATGTTCTGATGCTGGAGCAGGCGATTGGCCGCAGCCACAAACACGATCACGTTATCCTCTTGCCAGTCAAGCAGCATGGCCGGATGGTCCTCGTCGACTGGAATCGACGCTAGGCACTTGTTGATCTACTGTGAAGCAAACATGAGTCGGCTGTGCTCACTCTCCGACAATGACCCGGCACATCACTCACCAATGGGATGACCTCGAGGTACGCAAACACATCGCGCATGCTGTCCGACAGCGATTGATCTGTCTTCATCCGCTTGGCTTCGCGCGCTTTCCCACCGGTCTGGGGCCGCTCTGCCTTCGCCTTGCCTCGACCCGCTCGGCTCTGCGGGCTTGCCTGCGTGGTCCCACCGGTCTAGGAGCAGCGACTGCAGCGCGAGACTGAGTCGTTCCTCGATGAGTTGAACGTGCCAAGGGAGCATCGTCACGAGATCGACTTGGAAGGATTCTTTACAGGTCACAGATGGGTCACAGTGGCAAAGGTCATGCCAAGTTTCCGATACAAAAAATGCAAGTGTCAAGAGCCAAGAAGTTGTTTGTCCGACAACCCTAGACAAACTTTGTCGCATTTGGGCGGATCATGGGGTCAGCAGACAACACCCCCACGCACCACCAGCTCACGGATCTGTTCGATGGAATGGACAACTCCCTAGTGACTTTGCTGCTGCAGCGGACAAACGAAAAGGGACCAATACCAAGTCGACCAACTTCGTACGAACGCAGACTCGTGCTCGCAGTGGATGAAGCCCATGCGCTGTTACCGACGCGCAAAGAAGACGGCATCGGCTGGCTCTGCATCTTGCGACGTGCATCTCCAAGACGTTTCGACAGATACAAATGGCCCTGGGAAGATGAAGATCTCACACGAATTCGACGCTTATGCCCTGGAGACGCAGGTCGTGCTCGAGGCGGTGAGGGTGCAGTGGAGTGACTGGTATCTCTCGTTCACGCGCTTCGTTCAGCTCAACAATGCGCCATATGAAGCCATACTGTGGGCGATGCTCGGTCGGCGAGTCGCTGGTGTGATGCCGCAACAGCGAAAACAGTCATCGGTGAATCTCGTGATTCCGATCTGCACGGTCGGAGAAGTAGGCAACGATCCGCGCGTCTCCATGATCGTCGGGCACGTGAACAACCAACGTGGCCCTGTTGATGTCTCTTCGACACGACAAGGGTTTGTGGGTTTCCAGCCAGATGAGATCCTCCCCATCTCCATGAGTCTTCGTTAGTTGGACACGAATAGAGACTGGTGGTGGTTAGACAACGCAAAAAGTTAGAAATGACGTAGTAATTCGATAGTGGATGGATGCTCGATGGAGCTCAGAACGGAGGAAGTCGCAGTACAGTGACCGCGAGCCTACGTGTACATGTGAGCGTACGCAGGCATGGACTGCATCAAGTGCTGTGCATACTCGACGCGCCTCGCCATCAGGAACTCGGGCTCCAACACGTCGGCCATGAGCTCGTATCGCTCCATCATCTCGTCGGCAGCGTCACTGGGCATCGGCAAGAAGTCGTTGACCTTGAGCTTCTTCAGCGGCGGTCTGCCGTCCACGAACGGGACTTCGTACGGAGTCTGTCCTTCGTCCACTGTCACCGCTGCCACGATGAAGTCGATCGCGTTCTTCGGGTATTCCAACGTAAGATACGTCAAAACACTCTCTTCATTGAACCAGGCGAAAATCCAGGTGCTCTTCAGATCCGTCAACAACCCCATTGGATAGCAATCCTCGGGTGCCTTGAGACTGCAACTCAACAGTTGACCGAAAGCTTGATGCACATTGGAGCTATCCACTTGCTCCTTGAGCTCGATCACCATACGGACTCCAGCCAGGCTGTTCGGGAACTCCTCCTTGTACCGGTTCACGAGCAATACATCCGCCGTGCCGTTGAGTTGGAATGGAAGGCGTGGGTCCTTGACTGTCAACAGCGATTTTTGGTGGGCGACGTCCACCAACTTGAAGTCCTTCCGGTCCAGCAGAGTCTTGAGATGCACGCGCAGATACGCCATGTACTTGGTTCGCTGGCTGTCCTCACTTTCGGCCACATGCCGAATCCACTGGTATCCTGGGATCGAAGAATTCTCTGGTTCACAAACGGTCAACCAACGCTCTCGTAGTCCCATCTTGTGCTTGATTCGTTCCCCCAGGCTCGAGTTGAGATCAGACAGCGAATGGACTGACTGCCTCTCCGCATTCTCCATAATTGCTTTGGACACGGCCGCTTCCACCTTGGACATAACCGCGTCGACCCATTCGTTCCTGGGTTGCGAGTTGCTCGCGCCTCCAGGCGCGGCGGCTGCGGGCAGTTCCACCAAGATGTGGATCTCTTGCGGCGCTGGCTGGAATGCCGCATTGAAATAGCCACCAAGCGCATTCGTCGGGTTCATCTTCTTGTACTTCTTCTCAATCTTGCTCTCTCGCAACCACGCATCCAGGTCATCGTCGGCTTGGAGCCACGGGCCATCGTGCTGTCGCGCCACGTACAGTACCAGATCGCTCGCGACAAGCGTGTACTTCTCCTCGAATCGTTTCTCGCGGCATATCGCCCG